>PVJL010004934.1:28393-118763 GCA_004026885.1 Lyroderma lyra
TTTTTTTTTTTTTTTTTTTTTTTTTTTTTTTTTTTTTTTTTTTTTTTTTTTTTTTTTTTTGAGTACAACACGCTCCTGAATTTGTTCTCTATAATGCCTGGCAAAGTTCAAACATTCATTCATTTCTTTCTTTATCCAGGTGTTCTAGAAATCTTGCTGTTTGTGAGTTTGGTCCCTAGGCAAGTTTATCTTGATGTTGGCACTTGCAGCTAGCTTCAAGTAGTGCAAATAGTGCAAATAGTGGCTTTAAGCTACACGTAGAATAGTATAGTATGTTGTCATCTTTTTGAGCTTTGATGCAGTTAACGATGCCTATTTGTGATGAGTTCACTAAACTGCCAGAGAGGCTAGTATATCTATGACTCCTTAAGTTGATTTTCTAAAGTAAATTGGGATGAGAGGAGAACTTCTAAGGAAAGCTGTTTCCTGAGTTCATGAGCTTGTTCTGGGGTAGCACTCCAGTAAGAACTTGAATTTAGACCTGATTAAAAAATGAAAAATGGTATGAAACAAGAAACACTTTTAAACATTTAAAGTTTGGGGCCAGAGATAACTGATTCATTAGGGCAAGTGTTTCCCAAATAGAGAAGCAAGTAATTAAGCTTGCATTACATAGGATATAGTAGCTTAGATTTTTTATTTATTGTCAAATTAATTTAAGTACTGATAGCTATTCTATTATAATGAGATACTGCTTCTGCTTAAAAATTAATTCTTAGAAAATGGGCATAACCTTTAAATTCGTGGACTGCTTTGGTTGAAAATCAAGGAAAGAGGTTAATGGAGGAGGTCTGGGTACCCAGAGCCCAGGACCCTGTTATACTTAGGAATACAGTACTCAGCAGCAGATGGTTTCTTCTGTGTAAAGAGTGATTCCCTCTCATGCCTACCACTTTTGAGAAGTAGTATCCTATATAGTTTACCCTGTTGACACAGTCCTAGTCACTGGTCCACTCAGTGTTGGGTCATGGGTTGCCACTGGGCAATTATTCCATGGAACTTTTATTTATTGTGATTTGTAAAAGTTTAGAATCTCTTTCTTTAAGAATTTTTGTTTCTTGTTTGAATTCATTTTTCTGTGAAGTTTTATTTATAAGAAGTTAGTATTCATTTCATACTTACCTAATACTAAGTACTTACACACATATTAATTTAACCTACACAACAACTCTTCAAGGAAGATGTATTGTCTCTAATTATTACAGATGGGGACATGGAGGCTCAGACAGTTAAGTAATTCCTCAGGTCACAGATCTAATGAATGAGAGGGCTGGGATTTAAATCCGTACTCTAAACATTTTCACTGCACCATATTTTTCCTTCTGGAAGTAGATTTAGTTAAGACTGAGCAGTTTTCCAGTCTAGGTACCATGGATGCCAGTAAAAGAAATACTTTTGAAGAAACAAACAAAAAAAAAATAGTCATAGATTAGGCATGATAGTTGTAAAAGTGTTTCAATTTGAGGAAATTGTGAGGTGATGCTTAGATGAGAAAAAAACAGAACTGGTTAAGGAATGTGGGAATGCAGGATTCTTTCCCATAAGAAAGCTTGGGAAAACTAGGAGTTCTTGTGGCTTGATAGATATGCCTATAGGTACTTGGTAAAGAATAGCCATGCTTGTCTTTTATGATGGTAACTCAAATAATTCTGCGCAATGATTAATGGAAACAATTGAATTTTCATGCTTTAGTGGCGCTGTTTATAAGATGTTGCCTGCAAACACAGTGAGAAACTTAAAGCAAATAGCTCTAAGGAAGGGAGGAGTGATGGAGATAGAGAGGGAGAAATATAAGATAGCAGCACTTCTGTGTTTTGTTTTTTTGTGAAACTAGACTGGTGGATGTTAAAAAAAGGGGAAATTTTGGGTTGGTGGTGAAAACTTTTCTTCATCTTTCACAGTCTATAAAAATGCATACTCCTTTGTGTGAACCTTTTCTATTTCTTTCCCCCAAAAGTTGGGTGTGTGTACTGTTATACAGTAGTCAGATTTTAAGAGGACATCTAAATTACTCTGCATTTCCTGAAATGAACTCTAGATGGGTGGTGTGTTAAATATATACTGCTCAAGTACCTCATCTGGTTTTCCCTCGAGGCTGTCCTCAACACTTAACTTTTGCAGTGGACAGCTTCACTTGTATCTGATGTTGCTTTTGTGGCTTCTCTGTAAGAGCTGGAAGGTAGAAGTTGGATCTCATACTTCTTTGGACCTTGAAATAAACAGGCAGTGACATCCTTATCTTATCTCACAATTGTTTGTATAAAAATATAGTTAAATGATGATCATTTAGGCTAACCAGAAAAAGTATGCTAGGGAAAGCATGGGTAGTTAACAATCAACAAGTATTTGTTGTAAAAGTCAGTGTATAAAAACTACAATGAATCTCTAAGCCGTGTCTGCTAAAAGCTTTAATTACTACTATAACTAATTTTGTTGTTAAACTGTCTGGAATGAGAGTCAGATTGGTTAAAGAGTTACCTGCTTCTTTGTCTCTCTCTCTCTCTCTCTCTCTCTCTCTCTCTCTCTGCCTTTATAGTTGTTAACCAGTAGTTAAGTAACTCCAACCCTTGCAGTAGAAGAGAAGGAAAAGCAAACATAGCAAATCTTTTGACTAGCTTGGATTATATGAGTATCTAGACTAACTGGTATATAAAAAATAAAATTCTACAGAAAGTGTGTAAATTAGTAACAAATAATTTAGATGATAATTGACAATAGTTAATAATCTATTTAATTTAGATTTACTGTAAGTCACTTTTAATTCTAATAGCATTTTCCCTGGAGTTAGACCACCTGAGTTTAAATTCTGCCTTCTGTATTTACTAGGTATGACCTTAGGCAAGATTTAACTTTTTTTTTTTTTTTTTTGACTTCTCTTTCCATCACCTTATATTTAGCTTCCCCCCCTCCTCTCCCACCCCCAAGATTTAACGTTTTAAAATAAATATTTTCATGGTTTTCTTATCTGTAAAACAGGGATAATGATACCATTTAACTCCTAGAGGTGTTTTAGAACTAAATGAGATAATACATGCAGCACTGTATGCAGCTCAGCATAGGGACTGATATTTTCTAACCATCTAGTAAATACTATTTATGTATTTTTTCAACCCTCTCTTCAACATTCATCCCTCCATACATCCATCTATGTCCATCTAGTCATTTCTTTGTTCATTCATCTATTCATCTTTTAAATGTTTGTAACAATAAAGACTGTTGACTTTTTTTTTTGGCCATAGACTGTGTACTAATTTTAAAGTATGAAATGAATATAATTGGCCAGGAGGTAGCAAAAGAGGAGCTAGGCCAGGAAACCAAATTATGTACAGATTGACTTTAAATCGTCTGGTTAAGTATAATGCCCTAAATTTATTTCTGCCTGTTTCTTCAATTACGTTTAAATAATTGGACAAATATTTATTGTTTCCTTTGTGTAAAATATTGTACTAGGTACTGTAGGAATATAGCAAAGCCAAGGATTTTGTTCTTGTCTTTGAAAAACTTGTAATCTGGTTGGGATTACTTATAAAAAAATAATAATAACATACGTTTAAAAAAGCATGCATTAAGTATTGAATGGCATAAAAAATAAATTTTCAGAGTACTTATTACAAGTGATTAGAAGAGGGGTGGATCATATTATGTAGTTACCTAGAACAGTCTCATTTGCCTATTGATAAGAGAAAGGTGAGGGCAGCAGAGAGAGACAGGCAGAGCAAAGGCTGGGAGGCAGCAATAAATGAATTTTGAGTATGTCAGTCTAGTTAGAGTAGAAGGTTCAAGTGTAGACTACTAGAAGATAAGTTTAGAAAGATTGGTTGGATCTGGGTGGAGAGCCTTGAATGCCAGAACCAGGAATTTGGACCTTTTTTCCATCATCGGGGAGAGCCACTGATTTTTCTTGATCAAGAGTGGTCTGATAAAGGGACTGGCAGTAAGATTGATTGGGAGGAGGAAGATACTGATATTAGGGAATCCAGTTTAGAGTCTGTTGCAAGAGTCTCTGTATGAAGTGTAATAAAGCCTTGCACTATGGTGATTATGAGTATAAGCTTGAGAAACATTATTAAGAGTTGATGGAACTTCATGACAGGCTGGCAAGGAGAAGCAAAGATTAAAAAGAGGCGATGGATCTAGTGTTCATGTTTTGCACTTGGATGATTCTGAGAATGACGCTCTTCTGGGTGTGAATGAATGAGGGAGGGTGTTGAGGAAAATAATGATGAATCTAATTTTAAGTTTGTTGAATATGGCATAGCAGAGTACATCTTGGTATAAATATCTAGCAGTCATTTGAGGAATGTTGCATTTCAGGGAAATGAGAGAGAGCTCAGTGCTGGGGATATAGATGTAAAAGTCATATGATTTAGATGTTAAAGAATGAGATGTTTGCTAGATAGAGTATACAGCAAGAATAATGTTTATGCTGATAGCATTAATGTGTGAGTGTTATTTTCTGTGAGTATCCATTCACCTTAATTAAAAAAAAAACCTATTTGCTCACCTCCTCTCTCTGATTTTTCTTATCTTTTTGCAATATTATTGATTGTTTGCAATGTGTTGTGGACTGTGCTGGGCCCTGGGGGTCCAGTAAAGAACAAGACAGATATGAACTCTATCCTTATGGAACATGTAGAATCAGCTTCTTTTTTATATATAAAGCAAAATCTTTTAGTGTTTTATGTTTTTCTTTCATTTACTATAAGCTTATGATAATATATCCCTGGATCTGGAAGACATTCTTTGACAACAGGTTACCTTTTTCTCCCTCTTGCTGACATTTTTTATTATTGCTATATTGTAAGGAATATTTTATAGGAGCATAATTTTAGGCATGTATTAAGTTACTCATCACTGAAGTTAAAAAAAAGAAAAAACTGACCATATCCCCTTTATGGGGAGCTTTTTATTGTGTTAAGCTTATGAGTAGAGTCTCTTGGAAAAAAAAAACTTTATTAGTTGAAAGTTAGCAAAGTCAAGGAAAAAGATCTTTCCTAAAACAATCTTTATTTTTTAATTCATTTTTATTGTTAGACTTATTGGGGTGACATCTGTTAGCAAGGATTACATAGGTTTCAGGCATACAATTCTACAGTGCATTGTCAACTTGTTGTATAATAAGTTCACCACCTAATGTGACTTCTCTTCTAAAACTTATTTCTCACATCTTGACTTCTCTTAATGATAAGAAATTTATCTCAAATCACCATAAGACTTCTAACTAGATTGGACTTTCCCTTTTTCCTGTTTCTTCCATCCTTAATAGCTTCTGATTTAACCAGAAACTCAACCCAATGTCTCATCTAACCTTGTCTTCTAAAAAATAACCCTTCTCTAATAAAATGGAGGAATGGAGGACTAGAACGGCGATGTAAGATTGATTGTCCATTTCAGATTTATAAAGGATGAAAGCATCATTCTAGGGAATGATATATCTGACTGCATATGTGTGAATTTATATGCAAAGATTCAAGCTCAGGGAATCCTATGTTGTTGATGGTCCCTAATTTATTCCACTTTCACTCTGGTGTAGTTCTTCCCCCTCTCCCTTAACTGATTAATTTTTTTTGTTGTTGTTAGAGGATTATAAGTGATATTATTTAGAACAGAGGTATCAGGTAAAAATGGAGTATCAGGCATTATCTGTAAGTATGGTACTTTTTTCTGATAAAAAGAAAACATTATTGATGAAAGAAGAAAATCCCTGTTGTGTGTGTTTTGAGAATTGGAAAGATAGTTTTTGCTGTATTGGAAGAAATAAAATAAATCTGAATGTTTTAAATTTTGACTTAGATATATATATTAAATCACATTACTGAATGCACTTTGTTTGGAGCAACATCTCTCTGTGTATATTTTAGGAATCTTCAGGGTATTGGAGAACCATGTCAAATGTTCAATACCTTAATATTAACCCAGCTTTGGGTTACTGAAATTGCTTTGATAGTGGGCCAATCTGGCCACCGAATTTGGGTAAGAATTCCAGATGCTGAGTGTCTCCGTAGTAGTTATAGACATATACCCTATGCTTCATTATTTCTCTAAACTTGGACAGAGATACTAAATCAATTTTTTGTAAGGTGAATTTTCAACCTTGAAAATGCTAGTTACTTTGGAAGACAAAAATAAAGCATAATGTTTTTTCTTTTAAGGAAAAATTAAGACAAAAGCTTTTGAGGTTGAATCCTACCTGTATTTTCAACCTGCAAAAAGGTTTCCAGCCTAGAAAGAAATCTCTGAAAGCGTGGATTTTATAATGGATGTGCTGCTGACATACACTTAACATTATCGGGCCAAATGTCAGTGATATAATTTACAGGCCTTGTACTCTTTCTGGAAAGTTGTAGTGCTCTTATTGGTATTTGTATTCACTTTTTATGAATTGGTCTTTCTTGTTGCTTTTTATTTTAATTTAATGTAAGAAATAGACCTTACTGTTAAATAACATAAGCATGGCATCATAGCATTCAGTATTAAAACACACTCCTTTTTGGGGGAAGGCAGATAGATGTGTTTACTCTGTAGAGAGGTTTAGATTTGATTTTTTGTTTTCTTCATGGTAATTATGTTTGCACTTTGCTGATCACTAGTTGTGCGTTATTACAATGGAAGGTGACAATTTGATTGTCTTCAATTGGAGAAACAAGTAATTTTATATTCACTAAGCTGTCAGGTAACACTAACTCACAGTACTAAGAGCTCCTGGCAATGCGGCTTGGCACCTATATTTAACTGCTTTGATGCTTGTGTAACCTCTGCTGAATCAGAAATACTTTGCCTGCTGGAAATGGTTTTCAGGGTTGTACAATGAGGTTTTCATTAAGTAGACAAACTGAAAATGAACTGCAAAGCCACAGTCGTTTCTCTCCTGCCCTGTCCCCTCTGCCCTCCTTGTGCCCCTCCTCTCTGCCCTCCCCGCGCCCCTCCCCTCTCCCCCTTCTTCTTCCTCCTCTCCCTCCTCCTCCTCCTCCTCCTCCCGTTTGATAGGATCCTGAAATTTAGACCTTGTTTCAAAACACGAAAGAGAGGAATTGCCGGATTGCTCTATTTAGCTAAAGGAGAACCTCAGATACTCGCTTCTTTACATGATTTTGTTCACTGCCACCATGTATGAGCCTTCATTTTTTGAAACAGTCCATATTATCCATTTGTTTCTGGGAATATTTAAAAGTGAAAATAGAGCTAATAATGGAAGAGTATACGATGACAGCTTTCTACCTTTTCTCTCTGAGAAGTTATTGCTCTGGTTTAAAATTTTTATTAATAATTGGGTAAGATATCCTGTAATTGGGCTTCCACATGACTGGGTTGATTTCAAGCTGACAAGGACATGGTCGGTATTCACTTTAACAATTATGGTTCTCCTTTCATGTGAGGAGGAGACTCTAAAAGAACATATATAAACAAATTCATTCTCATTCTTCTAGAAAGCTTTCTTTCACTCAAACCACAGTGAGTTCTTATTGAGCTATAAAGTCGTCATACTTGATTAAAATTCTCTAAGTTAGTGTATATTTATAGTAGCTATCGTTTGGTTTTGCCCTAATTGTTAAGTGACTGATTTTATTCATGTATTTTGGGCTTGGCTTTCTAAAGCCAAGATCCCACCAAGTTACTGGTAGATAAACTGTGAGAAAAATTCAGTATTATTTCTATGAGGCAAAATGTATAGGCAGAGGTTATATGAAATCAGGTTGTTTTGATGCTGAGAGGAAACTGGATACTCAGGGACACATGTAATAATGATAGGTTTTCCATAGGTGGGCAGGCAGGCGGGCAGGCCAGTCCTTAGGCTGGTTGCCTGCCTCTTCCAGCAGATACTAACCAATTAGACAGAGGTGGTTACGTGATGTAACATTATCAGGAGAAACAATTCATGAGTCAAAGCATTCCAAGACATATGAGCTCTAGTCCAAAGAACAGTCTTAAGCGACATAAAGTGACAGCAATATTGTCAGCTAAATATAAACTGTAGAAACACAAACTTTGATGACTTGAGAAGAATCTGTTCCAGGTAGTCCCTGTTTTGTAAGAACCTCAGAAGGCCTTTGGGGACAATTTTGGTGCTTTGGTGGGAAAAAGTAGAAGACCTAGATAAGTCAACACTCATTCATGTAAGCCACTTCTGAGACGTACTTCAAGGGCTTCAAGCATATTTCATTTGTCTCATCTCTGTTGATTTGACAGCTATCTCAAATAAGTGAGTTTTCTTCTAACAGATACTGTGTCCGCATGTGTTCTCCTATATGTTCTGAAAGGGCCACTAGAAACTTTAAAAGGTAGGTTTTTAAACTCTCCACGGTGGTTCTGAAAGCAATTACCGTCTTTGTCACTAAATGTTGTCATTTGCTCACTTGTATTAAACAGATGGGAGAGAGAAAACCCTGGCTGAAGCCTGGGGGCGTTTGAGGGGAGTGGGGGAGAGGAGGTAGTGCTGGAAATCAGTGCAGCCCACAAGCTTTATCTGAATGAAGCAGGACAAGCTATAAAAAGGATGTCTTCATTTTAATATCTAAAATCAGGGTTCCTCCCCCCAGCCTCCCCCCTTTCCCTTAAACGTGGGAATTAGAGGTACAGGAAGGTTTTCAAATCATTCTTTGCCCTAGGCTGGGTGGGCTGGCATCCTTTGTAGGTGTTCCTGAGTATTGTGCTTTTTGGCAGCTGAACATATCTGTTATTTATGCTCCTTAAAATGAGAGGACTGTGTTCTATTTTTGGAAAATTAGTTGTTTATTTCTCAGCATCAGATCAATTGCAGCATTAAATTAACAGTGAATTATCTGACTGAAATAAGCCTACCTTGGTAGCCTGGGGCTAACTTGCGAAAATAAATATGAATGTTGGCCTGAATTTTTAATTTTTTCTTTAAGTAAACCAACTATTAAAATATTGCTTTATGTTCAAAACAGGGCTCCTTTTGAATAAATGTAACACACTAAAAAGTGAATACTATTTGATAATAATCTTAGAAGTAATGAAAACATTTTTAAAAATCAGATGAAAAATATTGTTCTAATAAATTCAGTGGCTCCTTTGGATAGTTATGGAAGTCCCAAATGACAGTTTAGAGATGGATTTTTTCCAAGCAATGGTAAAGAGAAAAAGTAATTTTTGAGTGGTTATGCCTTGTGAGAAAGTTGTTTTAAAATAATCCTTATGAACACATAACACAACATGTAGACGATGCACTGTAGAATTGTATACCTGGAACCTATGTAATTTTTACTAATCAATGTCGCCCCAATAAATTAAACAATAAAAAAATCCTAACTTTTAAACAGATGCAAATAGCTTTTTAAAATAAATAACACCAAATAAAAAAGGTTAAACATTTTAGAAAGTATGGTTTTTCTGAGATAGAGCACTTAATGTGTAGATATCCAATCCTCACCATTTTATAAAGTCTTGGACCAGCTAATCTTTATTTCTTCTTAAAGGACATAAAGTATGTTTATTGTCTGAGTTAGTGTGTAATGGCCTATACACATTTGGATTTTATACTGGAGTTTTGGAGTAAAATAATTATCATCTTTCTGGAGACACTCTCACTGACTTCCTAGAAAACATTATCAATTACAGGAGACTTTATCTCCGACAATCTCATTCCCAAAAGTCCTAAGCCCTGAAGTTCTTTCCAGTGGCCTGGCATCCTGGGAATTCACTTGATGTGCTGGGCAGAGACATTTCAAACTAAGGGAACACATGATGGGAATTCAGTTTTATGTGTCCCAAAGATATGTAATTCTCTTTGGAGGTTTTACTTGATAATAGCTATGCCCCAGAAAACCATCTTGTTTAACCAATGTGATAAGTTGACAATGTAGTTTTTCTCTCTGATTATAATGTACTCTGTGTAGTCAATACACTGGTACCATGTGAGTGTAATTTCCTCTTTTATTTTATCTCCAATGCACTGTATTATAAATAAACAGTTAAAAAAAACACCAAACAAATCTGTTGCATCTCCTTTTAAGATTGTACCACTGTAGACACTTGTTCTAGTAAAGTAGAATTGGGCGCATTTGATTGCATTTAAATTTTTCATGCTTCAGCAGTTTGGCTGGGAGCACAGTAAAGAAAAATCCCATGAGCGAGGATAGTTTAGAATAATAGAACTTGATTTTGTGTATTATAGCGGCAACATTTGCGCTGCTTTAGTTAGGGTTGTGTCAGCACTTCCATTATAAACTCCTGTTTTCAGGGGGTATAACTAGGGAGATTTTTTTTTTAAAATACAAATTAAAAAAACAATTCATTTGAATGATTTTTAAGTTATAATAGTGCAAAAATAAAACAAAGTAAAGTCACATAGAAATTGACCATTTTCACAAACGTTTTGATTCTTTTGCTTCTTTAGTTATATATGGCAGCAGCTAAAGTAAGATGCTATTCTAATACACTGGGGGTGAAAGTTCTGTAATGGAAAATTACTGATATGAGCATTAAAAATAAAAGTAAGCATTCCATGTGACATTATAAAACATTAAAACAAGTTTATATTTGATTTATGAGTTTCCAAAAGAGAGTAGCCATGGTGCATGGTTAGTAAAGGCAGTATCAAAAGTCAAGTATCTTTGCAGCTTCCAGAATACTGTTCAATTGCTCTAGTAAAATGTTTTAAAAGGAAAAGCTAAAATAAAGAAATAAAATGAATGAGGATGTAATCAGTAAATTGAAGGATTCTTTAATAAAGTAATTGTGCAAAAAATAATCAGTAAGTCGAATCTAGTATAAAGTAAATCTAAGACTTATTTAATAAACCGTGCATGAAAAAGAATTTGTGCACACTTTCCTTTAAAATGGCAACAAAACCAACAATAAAAAAATAAACCTGAAGCAATCCCAGCAATTTTATCAAAAGGAAATGCCTAGAGTGGAACAATATTTAGCTAAAAGAACAAAATCATCTTTTTTCTCTGTTAGGAACATGTTTGAGAACTATAATAAACACAAAAAACTTAAATGGAAAAGTGCTCTTCTTGGAACAAAAAAAAAAATGTGAATTTCTTTTCTAAAGGCAAGGATTCTCAATTTTGAGTGTGTCTTCCCGGGCTGTCAAACGTTACTGTCCTACCTCCCCCTCTTCTTGTCCCCAATGGTGGTGTGAACTGAGGATGAACAGTCAGATTTAATATTGCTTTTTTTTTTTTTTTTTTGTCAGCCTATCTTTTATTTGCAACCCCGATAGACATTTGTATTTGTAGGTGCAAAATAAAAGACGGATTGTGTGATGTTATAAATAAGTAGCATTCCTGAATGGTCACTGGAGGAATCACCAGAAGACTGTTGATGAAGTAGAGGTGAAGCCTTTCCTTACTAATTGTATTCAGCGTGTAATTTCTGAACTTCCCTCTGAATTTTGATTTTCAATTAACACTCCCCATTTGAAGATAATTTTCTATTTAATGTAATTGCAGGAAATAATTTATTGGCTGATTAAGACTGAGGGCCCAGCCTTCCTTAAGAAAACACTGTAACAAACCAGCCTTTAAACTCAACTCATAGCTTTGGACAGATTTAGTCTATTTTTACAGCTGCATGGTTGTGTTTAATTAGGAATGTGCACTATTGTTCATTGATGCAGTTTATGGTTGAAATTATTCTTAAGAGACTTTTACATTTTGTGTCATGATTAATTTATACTAAAGCAACATTAACAGATATTGCTATTAGAAGGAGCCAAGTCACTTATAAGAGGATGTTTGTGGGGGGAGCTAAAGGCCCTCTGAGTTTTGGATTATGACTTTTAATTGTAGTTAGCTGTTTTAAGAAGCAGCAGCAAATCCATTCTTTTGTTTTTAATGTGAATGATTACATTATTGGTACTGTCATTATCTGAACTATGAAAACATGCTTGTTGTTTATGACAAGCTCTTGATAAACTTGCAGAACAGTTATAATTTACTTGGTTTTTTGCTAGTATGTATGAAGCTAGTGAAGTAAGCTCTAGAGTGATTCCTGTAGCCTAAGAAACATCCCTTGGAATAATTTTTCCTAGATGTGTATACATTTGTCCATTTGTTAGTATCGATACAAATTGGTCAAGAATATACTTGCCTGATTCTTTGATACGTTATTCTTTAGAACATGTTATTTCTTCTCAGAGAAAAATAGACATTCTTCTGCACTTCCTTTCTTCCATTTTATTTTCTAGTATTGAGCCTAATAGATAAAATTTTTATTATTTGTAGATGATTATTATAAGTAGATATCAGCATTTTAATATGTTTCAAAGCACTTCAAAAGCCTGTAATACTTTTATTTAGAACTGTGCATAATTAGATTAGCTGATCTTATATTAATTTTTTTCACTGTAGGATACTAAATCTGAGCCCCCTCATTAATTGTGAGAAATTTAGCATTAGCTGTTAAATCCTATGTGAAACATGGGCTGCTACATAAAAACTACTGTTTAAATTGGAATTAACTTAATTATTTTTCTTTGCACTTGATATTTCCTTCACTGCAATATTCATGAAAGCATGTGACAGATTTGTAAATTTAACTGTTAATCTCAGATTTCTAGACCCTTTAATCAGTATTTATTTGTCTGTAGAAACAGTACTAGCAAGTTAATGATTTGCTAATTTGAAAAATGCTCATGTGGTTTCCTATGTTAACTGATTTGTGCATTTTTAAAAAAATGGTATGAAATCAATTAATGCTAAAGAGCAATTAAGGTGGAGATTTTCTTTCTTTCATTACACAGCAATTGTAGAGCTAAAGATGCTGTAAACCAAAAATGACAGAAAGTTTTAGAAAAAAATACTCAGTGGCCTCTTCTTTTAAGTTGTAAACTTTTGGCAGTTTTATTTCTAAACCTTTTTTTACAAAAATCATTTTGACAAAGTGACATATAAGTTTCACAATTCTGTTTAATAATTATGTTTTTTTTTTAATTGCACATGAAAGCACAGAATAGAGACTTTTTGCTGAATGTAGTTGATGCTTACTTGTGGATACATAGATGAGTGTTCAGTAATTGTTTTAAGTGTTTTAAAATGATTATGCATTGTGAGAATTGTGCTATTTTCATAGTAAATGCTTTGAATCTTGTATGTATTTTCTAATCTGAAAGAGTCATAGTTATTTTACATGTTCACTCAAATGTTATAAAACTGCCTTAAGACTAATCTAACATTATCAGCCACTCAATCAATATGTCACTTAAAAGTTAAATTACAGCAGTTGACATAGGTCGAAGGTCTTTAGAAGAGGATCATATTGACACTAAACTGTTAGGCCCAGCACACATAATACAAGGTGTAAACTAGGAAGTCAGAACCAAATTTGCTTAGAACTTTCCTTATAAATAACTTGCTCTAATGATTGTATTTTTCTTATATAGCCTTCTTTTGTTCCTACTTAAAGCACAAGCAAAATTTGGATATTTGTACTGGTTTATTTGCCAGTTCATTCATTCATTCTTTTTTTTTTTTTTTTTTTCATTGCAAGCCATCAACCAAATTACTGTCAAGATGCTATAACCTAGTTGGGAGAACTGGGAGGAAAAATACACACATATACATACTATGCATCATGAAAACTGTTTTATAAAACTTGGTTTATGGATTGGTAAGAGAGAATGTATGCAGCAATTACTGGGAAGAGTTTTGCTGAGTTAAAAGCAAAGTGTGGAACAGACAAGCTAAGAGTTTTTGTTTTTTTTTTTTCAGTGGTTTAGAGTAGATTATAAACATCTCTGAAGTTAAAAACTTTCCTTTTTTCCCAAATTAGTCAAAAGGAAGGGATGGTTTATTTCTCGTCCTTGTCAGCCCTCTTTAATCCATGCTGTTTCCTTCTTCTGCAGAAGAATGTCTTCCAAGCAAACCACCTCTCCATTTGCCTGTGCAGCTGATGGAGAGGAAGCGATGACCCAAGATTTGACCTCAAGGGAAAAAGAAGAGTGCAGTGATCAACATGTGGCCCCCCATCTGCCTCTGCACCCCATAATGCACAACAAACCTCACTCTGAGGAGCTACCAACACTTGTCAATACCATTCAACAAGATGCTGACTGGGACAGCGTTTTGTCGTCTCAAGAAAGAATGGTGAGCATTCAAAATGTAGCCAGTGTCACGAAGTAGGTCCATTAGTAGGTCCTCATGACAAATAGGTGTCTTAGAGAAAGCTCAAAATTCATATAATTAGAGTTAATTGTGCTTAGGTCATGAAACAACTATCATGTATTATTAATATTACTGGTAACTGGGAAAAATTGGGAAATGGTTTGTGAATTTGTTTTTGTTCATTATTAGGTCACCTTGCCAAAAGATATTTCATTTAATATTGTAGGAGATTTTGTTATCTTATTCTTTCAATATTTGAATTTAAAGTGGTGAACTTGATAATACCAGAGAATAGGTATGATCAAATAAAGTGTGGCTGTGTATTAATATTGAAAAATTATATTAAGGAAACATGTCTATGTGAATGAGGTCATATAGTGAATATATCTTCAGTGAGGAAATGCAGGTATTTATCATTTTTAATGGTTATTCTTGATTTATAATAATGCTTTTCTCACTTATGTGCCCATATATTAATTTCAAAAGGACATGCAAAGCTCCTGAGTATCATTCAATCAGACTGCAGGAGGTTTCCCTAAAGGTAGAAACAACAACATCAAATACATGCAGTGCATTAGCCAGCTTTTGCATGTTAAATTTTATTTTTAAACCTCAAAACAGAAATTATAGCAAGTGGTATTATCTACTTTAAGCAAACATTTAATTTTTTAGAACTGACCAAAAAAAACTTAAACATATTTTACTTGGTTAAGAATTTTAAACTCTGTTTTATATTTCTTAACTTTTGGTTAAGTTAATGAAAAATATTTTAAGTGGGAAATTAGGCAAAGTTTTATTTCTTCATAAATAAGCTAATATTTAAGAATAACTTTAGTACTAGTAACATGTATTTAACAACTTGATCTATGCTTAATGTTTCAAAACCAATTCAAAGACTTGATTTCATAATTTATGGATGCCTACACTTTTCTTTTTCAGATGATTTTGCAGACATAACTAGTGCTCTGGAGAAGTAGGTGAGATATAGGGGATTGGAAGAAAAATACTTTTCTAGACTAAATTTAGATTCAAAGAATATCATCATTATAAAATTAGTTCGACCCACTGGAAAATTTATTTTCCTTGAAGAGAGGGCAGAGAGAAGTTATAATAAAGGAAGACTGAAAGTCTGTTTTTCTGACAGAACATGAGTGGTTCCTTTTATACCGCCAAGATAGCATGGGTGAAATAGATATCCAGTCACTGCCACTGGCTTTTTGGCAAGATATTAGGGCTATGTTTTATTTTTATTTCAACAAATATTAATTTAGCACCTTCTGTGGGTGCCACATTCTACTAGGTGCTAGCTGTACAGTGGTGAACAAAACATGCATGATGATGCCTTCATGGAGTTTCTATCTAGGAGAGGGAATACAAATTAAAAAAATATACATACATAAATATATAATTGTGGTTTGTGTTAAAACTGTGATATGTGTTAGGAAGAAAAGGACAGAATAGTATGTGAGAACACAAGGGGATAAACGTAGTTTAGAATGAATAGATAGGAGCATTCTCTCTGACTTAAGGATGATGGGAAGTAGCCAGGCAAAGACAAAAGAGTAAAAATAGCAGAGGAAATAATGTGTATGAAATAGTTAAGGTTAGAAAAATATAGCTGAGTTTCAGGGAATTCAAGATGGTCTTTGTGGCTGGAGTGTAATGAGTGAGGATGCAATGTAGTGTCAGATACAGATGGAGAGACTGGTCGAGGCTATATCCACCCAGGCCTTGTAGATGACATCATGGAAGTGAACATTATGGAAGTGAGATTTGATTCTAAGTGCAATAGAAAGGCATTCAAGGGCTTACGAATATTTCAAACAGATAAATCTGGCTGTAGTATGAATGGATGGAGGGAATCAGAGTGAAAGGGGAAAGACCTGGTGGGAGGCTATTTCAGAAGTCCAGGTGAGAGATGATAATGACTTGGATTAGTGTGAAAGCTGACAGGATAGAAAGAAGGGATCGGTTCAAGATACATTTTTGCTTTTATGCCAAATATAGTCATGGACAGATAAGAATAAACTGGAAAATATAGGTTGAGGCAGAAATGATACTGTTCAAATTTTACTTCTTTAGAGAATGTTTTGTTTATTTGTCTTATTATAGTAAAATTTTGTGTGCATCTAGGCAAGCACCAATGGCTTTAGTGAGTTATTCTCAAAGTTATATTATCTAAAACTTTGTTAGCAAATGATATTAATAATTTGCTTACCAAGTTTATATTAAGTGGGATTTATGGTAGTATAAAATAGTTTAAATTTACAAAGGTGTTATATATTAGTCTAAAAGAAATCATTCTTGCTGAAAATGTTTTCAAACTTTCACTCTCTTGATATCAAGCATTGCTTTCCTTTGGACCCTTTGTGTATTCTGAATGTCTGGAAGCCAAAATATTTTGTTTTAGCTCCCACTCTATAGTATTTCCCAGCTGTGTACTTATATGGTATAATAAAAGGATTTAACAAATGGGAACTAGCAGCTGCATTTGGAAATTCCCTTTGTGCTCCCTTTTCATTGGATAGATTCGATAGTGTGTAACAACTGTAACATCAGACCTGTAATGGTTTATATTGCAAGGATCATATCACCAAACAATTGTTCTTTACAGGAAAGAAAAACAATGGGAGGATTTCAGGTTTCTGGGGCATCCTGCAAACCTTCATAGTTGTGTGTGTGTGTGTGTGTGTGTGTGTGTGTGTGTGTGTGTGTTGGGGTTGGGGTGGAGGGGACTGTTACTAAAGTTAAATTTAATAAATATTTTACCTCATTCTATTTTCAAATAAATTTGAAGTCCAAAAGGATTGTTTTGAAGTCAAGCGAAACTTTTAGTTCTCCTCAATGAATCATATTTGTTACTTAGTGTAATTAAACCCCATAAAATTGTTAAGGAAAAATAAAATTTAGGAGAAAGTCTCAAATACAACAACAAAAATGCTGTCAGTACCTATTCAGTTTCCATTGTTATTTAATTTCTGTGATGGCCTTCACTCATGAACAGTTAGAAACAGGCACTGAAAGTTTCTTATCTACTGGGTTCAGGAAGGGTTTTACTTTGAAATATCAAGACCACAGGGGAGCTTTTCTGTAAGAGAGGGTAAAGACAAAGTAGAGAAGTTCTCTTAATCCCCACTTCCTGATTAGAAAAAGAAAATCTTTGTTAAAGTTCTGATTAATTATTTTGAGGTGGCACTTTAACTAAATATGAGGCCACGCCATTTCAAACAAGGAAAATAATGTATCATGGCATAAGGAAAGAAGGAGAATAGAAATTTTAGAGATTGGATTTCGGAGACCAATTTGAGATAAAAAAGTCTTAGACTGATTTTAATTACAGTTACTATATTATGGACACCACAATGTTTAAATGTAAATTTAGCGTTCTGCGTTAATTGGTAAGATTCATTTGAAGGCTGAAACGTTCATGTAAGTGATCATTCTCCATCCTTGTTCACTCTGTACAAAGGCTACCGTTTTCCTCACGGTGCCAGTGTACCGGCAGTGTTTTTGCAGAGTGATACTGACACTGTCCCCTGATAATATGTTTTGGTTCCCATTGGGACTGGTTTGTTAGGCAGGAGTAAAGTCACATCATTTTTCATGGAAAAACGTACAGTGTGGTAGTGTTCTTCTTAGTGTTAACAAGAATGGAGGAACATTTTGTGGTAATGGTTCATGACTCTGCCATATTGTGTTGTAGTGATTATCTGCTAAGGATTACTTGAATATATAGCACCAACTAAATTCCAGGAACAGGAACTTTGTTGTGAGTAAGACAGATAAGATTCCTGCTATCATGGAACTTAAATTCTGGTAGTGTGAGACAATGAAGAAGCTGCACAGAGTGAGGCAATGTCAGACAATAGTAAGTGCAGAGAAGAAAATTAAATATGGATCGAGATGACTCCTTTAAACAGTGCAGGGGAGGTCTTTTTGAAGAGGTGACATTTGAATTAAGATTAGAATAACAAGAAGGATCAAATATGCAGAACTTTGGGAGAAGACACCCAGCTAGAATATACGGTAAGCGCAAAAGCCTTTTGGTTGGTGTGTTTGAGCAACAGAAAACAATAGAGTTGCTTAAGTGGAGTGGGTGAGGGAGCGAAGCGTATGAGACAAAATCAAGGAGGCAGGCCGACATATATAAGGGGTTATCACAGGCGACAGTGAGATATTTGGATTTTACTTCAAGTGCAAGAGGAAGCCACTGGAAGATTTAAGCAAGACTAACATGATTTGATTTATATTTTTAAAAGATCACTTAGGCTGCTCTGTAGAGAATGGACTGGATGGGTAGCACCAGAAATAAGGGCACTTATTAGGAAAACCTGCAGTGGTACAGGTAGAGTTTGAAGATAAGTGGAACCGTGAAGAGTTAGGGAGGTTATCCTTTGAAGAGTTCCCATAGAATTGGAAGAAAAAATTCACACAGAGGGTAAGGAGCATATTTTAAGTAACGTACATGTGGGCAGAAATTTAGTCGAGAATGAGTAAGAAATGAAGTTGCTGAGACCAGGGAAAGGGTAGTGGGTAATCTTGCTCCTGGACAGAGAATGGTCCCATGTGAGCACAGAAGCTTTTTACCTAAGAGGGAAATATTTGCAGGTGACTTCTGGGGTTGATCATGAGGTGTGGGCAAGGCATCAACAATATTCCTTACAAGATCAAAAAAGTGGCAACAAGATTTTCAGTGGCACCTTTTGCACATAAATGCACATGTGCACTTACATGCACACTTATATTGATACATATGTTTGAAGCCATAATGGGATTATATGCATCTTGCTTTTAACTATAATACCGGTCCACTTAAGTAGAAGTAACCATGCTGGACTTTCAGCCTCAGAATATCAGAATGCCTTATTTTGGAGACTCGTTAAATTCCCCCGGGTGAGTTTTATCCTGTAGAAAAGTTTTAAAAAGAATTTCTCTGCTATAAATAAAAGATGCCAATAATGTCCTTTGTTGTAATTGAAAGAAAATAACAATCAGCATGTTGAAATACTTGATAAACTGTCGAGAACAATACTTTCTTGCTTGCAAACAGTTTCTCCTCTCTGCCTTTCAGTCCAATGAAGTTGCTAATCAACTGGAGAGTTTAATGTAGTTCATTTGGAGTCATAAAAATTCTGGTGTGGACTTTGTACCATTTCTGGGAATGGAGCTATTTTCATTACGTGATAACATAGTCCAGGAATTTTTAGTGAGGATTTAATCCTTCACAGCCATGCTTTATGTTGTGACAGACGTTTAGAAGATTTCTAATTTTGTTGCCTTTTGAAAGACTTTAAAAATTTGAGTTGTTGACAGTTTTGGGTAAGATTTAATCATTTAAGATATAAGGCAGCACCCAAATGAAATTTATTTCCTCATCTTTATTGAGACTGTACTTCAGAAAGTGTGGTGAAACCCACTAGTTCACTTAACCCTAACTAGATTATAGTCTTAACACCTAAGGCAAGGTTTATGTGCATCTTATTGGTACCTGACTGGTCTGTGAATCACTGGAAAAAAATTCCATAAACTAACAGTGTTTAGACTTTTAGAGAAATTTAGTTACTACTGCTCCATTTTAGGATTTTGGGAATTCATTCAATTTACGAGAGAAGTTCAAACCTAGACTTCTGGTAACAAATGAAAATGTCCATCCATTCTCCAGGAAGCCCTGTGGGAAATTTCCCATTTTCTATAAATTTGAAACTGTATTAAAATACAGCACTATCTCTTCCTAAACCTACCTGAAAAACTTAACGACAGAAATTTACTTATAATTTGAACCCAAAAGTAAAACCATACTTTATTGCATGATGTGGGTAGAGAAATGGACAACTCATGTTGTTTCATGTTAACATATTGATCACCCTTATATTTTCACACCCTAAGTATGTGCACTGTTTCATTCCCACTATTAAAAAATTGCTATTTTTTAAAAAAGTTCTCAAATCTGGGTTGTATAAATTAAACAAAATGATTACTTGTATATTACTTGGAAATATCTCAATGTTTATGAAAATTTGAGCTATTTTATGATTACTCTTAATTATATAACACACCTGTATAAAATACTTTTTGCAAAAGTTTTCTTACCTAGCATATTATCAAAATTTTTATCAAAAGTAGAAACATTAACGTGCTCTAGAATAGTTGGTTTTTTGCCTTTGGGCAAGAAAGATTCAGGTATGCATGCTGATTAAGACACTTTAGTCATTAGCATGTGATTATGTGGGCTGCATATTGAGCACCTGCCAAAATATAAAAATCCAGTACTTTGCTACATCTGTGCAGAGACCTTTTGTATTTCTTTTGTATTTTGATAGTTCAAGGAGAATCAGACCCAAGCGTCTCTTCATTTTTTTTTTTTTTCAGTGTAATAACATTGTGTATACTGAGTGTTTTCAAGGAGATAGGTTATGCCATATTTGTTTTTATTTAATTTTTCAGGCTGTGTAAGATCCAGTAACTGGGGTTTGCAGAGCACTAACTGTAACATGAATCTCTTAAACTCCATCACCGACATTCACTTACAATTTACAACATTCCTTCATGTTCATAAGGATTATCTTTTCTGGGATTCAGCCAATATTTCCCTAATTGGCCTCATTTTTATGTGATACGTTTGTGTCTCATAAACATTTTTCTTTCATTTCTTTCACCAATATGCTGCTAGCGTACACCCTATATTATTGTCATTGCTGCTTCTGTGGTTTGTCTTTTCCTGTCTTCTATCCATATGCAAGTATTCCTTTATGACCAAACTATAGCTTGGGCTGACAGCATTTCTAGACACTTAGGGAAAGTCAATTTTTGGTAATTGTTTAAAATAAGACTTGATTACTAATGGAAAATCTGGTATAATCTAGTCTAGCAGAACAATTTGATTGAGCAGGTCTATGCCACTCAGTTTTTATTTTTTTTTTTTTGATGGATTTAAATGACATTTAAACATAGCAGAAGTATGTTTTAATAGGCTTCTTGTCATAATTGGTTTGTATTAATCTATGAAAGCTTATTTTAGGACACCAATAACTTTCTGATTAAAGCAGAACTCAAAAAGCACATTTCAGTCTATAGGTGGTTCTGAATAATGTATAGTTTCTTATTAAGAATTTCTTCTTGCTCAGTAAGGGTCTGGGTACATCATATAATGAAATATGATAACTGGAATAATGAAATATGTACATTGTAATGCTACTAAACAACCTGTAGAAATTATAATGTATATATTATGTGGCATGCAGTCTTCACATGACTAGAATGGGAAGTGAATCTTAAAGTCCTTTCCAGGTCAGCATGAATAAGATGGTGACGCCTGGACAGGCAGCATAGTATATAATACTTTATGGATTGTATTTTCACTCTTCAAGATACACTTTCTTACTTTAATTTGGAGGGCATTGCTTTCCATAAAGGTAACTTCAACATAATGAACCCTGCTCCCATCATTCATTTGGAGATGAGATTGAAAGGGCTTTACTTTGATTATTGAGTCGAAACACTTGCATTAAGCAGGAAAGACCCTACTTTGTTCCTTCCAGGAGCATATCTAATCTTTCTTGAACTCATCTAATGAATGTACCTTAATTACCTTGATATGCAAATTATCCCACTGTTTGATTGTCTTTTGCAATAAGAAGTTTTTCTTGCTTTCCAAGAGAAGTATAACCTTTTAAAAGAACAACTTCAAACTATTATTCCTTTTGTTAGTATAACTTTCACTATGTTGACATATTTATTTTTTTATACTATTAACCTTCTAAATACTGTTTTGGTATTGCTACATTCCCATGACCTCTAGGCATTATTTTTCTAGGTGATGCAAATTGAGTTCAATAATATATCTCTTTGTAAACCACATTCTCAAACCCAAAGTATAAATTATAAACCTTTGCTAATAAAATTTTATAATGAGGTAAAAATTAGAAATGAATATTTGTGCATTTCACTTATCTTTTTATTATCATTAGCACCCTAGAAAATGTTAAACATTATTTAATAAAATGATTGAAAATTATTTTGTAAACTATTACTTTCATTACAATTTAACTCTGATTTGTTTTCACTACTGGTGTACTGAGAGTACCTAGAATTCAATATTCTCAAGTTCATCAAACTTCTGGGAAGAAACGTGCCCTCATTCAAGCATAGATAGATTATGGTAGTATAACAGAAGAGATTCATTTACCTAGAAACACAAAGAATTAGAACATTTTTGGCAATTACTATTATTTAGGAACTTTTTGATTAATTTCAGTAGTAAACTGGTAGTTTTTTATGTAAGCACTGGGTTAGCCAGAATTAAGCTAATGTAAGCCATGAACAAAAAATTTTGCTCTTGAATTCAGAGTTAATATTCAGCCTTCAGATGTATTAACTTATCTTTGTATCTTGTATGCTTCTACCAAAAATACCTCTCATTTTTTGTTCTCACACTGATACGTTTTATATGTGAAGTTGATTGTAGTTTATTTATTTTGCTTACTGAAATTGACAGTAAGAGTAGTGTTCAGTCTCCTTTCGGCTGTTCTCTTGGATCTATGAGGAATGACACAGTAGGGCAAGGAATCAGTCTGAATCTGAGTTTTGGGGTATTTGAAAGTTAAGAGAGAAAAATAAAAATTCATACTTCCTGCCTTCTCCAGACAGAAAAAGTGGCCTCTATGATTGTAACTAAGCCATTAATCCAAGCTGGTCTGTTGCCTTCATATAAAGCAATGCACAGCTTCCAGACATTGGGGGCACCTGGTGACAGAATTAGATACTACTTGCTACTTTCTGATGAATCGGTGACATTTGTGCACCTATCTTCTTTTTTCCTGGAAATGTAAATACAGATAGATGGATAGATAGATAGATAGAGAGTTATTTTGTAAGCAATAGGGCCTCTGAGGAATCACTTTTAGTTTTTTTTGTACTTGTTCTATCTGTAAAAACTTAAATCAGAGAGCCAGAGATGTTATTTAGAAATTTCTAGATTATGCAATGTTTCTTGGTAAGCCATTATATGTATTTGACATATTACAAGGAAACTTGAAGCCTTTTGTAGTGAAACTGTAAAAACCAGAAAACTTACTGGGAAGATCTCAGTGAAGAGAGGAGATTGTTGTGCTCACAGAGTGGCCTTGAGTGCTTAGCATGTATGACATACAGAGCAATCTGCTCTCTAGTCACTCTTCCCTGGGCAAACTAGGCCATGAAAGGACTTCACTGTTAATAGAGCAGAATATCTGTTAAGGAACTAATGGGTTTGAGAGACCTTGATTGCGCTCTAGTACTTCTTAACGTTAAGATTTGTGAGGTAGGAAGAGCATACACTGAGCTATTTATGTGACCCCAGCCTCATTATTTTAAAATAAACACTTAAGACATAGGTAAATCACATCGATGTTTTTTCTGGGGGCCTCGTTATTACCTCTTGTCCTAGTGAATCCAAACTACCTTGCTTTTTCCTTAAGAGTTTTATATTTTATTTTACTGAATGATTGTACATCTTTCTCCCCCACAATGGTTCCAGTTTCTGTCTTGAAATAGGAACAAGTTCTCCAGAAAACTGGATTAAATTGCATTTCAACAGATTACTCGTGTCATACTACAAGCACTCCTTTTCCTTACCAACACTGAGCTAGTGTCATACAATAGGTCCCTGGTACCTTGACTCTCTTATTTTCAAGGCTATTTCCCTATTTTTGGTAGAGTTGGGGGGTGGGTTACTTTACTTTCTTTGCTTTAGATTCTTAATTCTGATGTCTGGGGTTTGTTCACTATCTCAAAGTTCTCTTCAGTATTTCTTACTTGGATGATGCTTATACAAAACGGTTTCCCGGTCACCTGACAGATATTGGGATTTTGGGGTGAACATGTAATTTAAACTTCCACCATAGCCTTCAATTCACTTCAGGTATACTAGCTCTTTTACTGATTATATATGAAAAATACACAGTTAACTTTTTACGTGCACTGGTGTCTCTCAAATGGGGAAGAAAGGAAAACTGTAAAGGAGGAGAGCATGTGGGTAATGAACTTGACCCTGGAGTAAGCAGTTAACTCTTTTTTTTCAGAATTTATCTATCTATCTATCTATCTATCTATCTATCTATCTATCGATTGTTAAACTTACTGGAGTGACATTTGTTAGCAAGAATTGCGTAGGTTCCATGGTATAACTTTACAAGCAGTTAACTCAAGAAAAGTTCTGTGGTCTCATTCGAGATTCTGCGTGCATAGAAACTTATTCTGGAAGAACTCATCCAGTTACCTTTCGCTAACTTCTGCATGATCATACTCCGTCTTCCCTAATGCCTTAAATTGTCAAGAAACAAACAAACAAACAAACAAACAAACAGCAAAACCACATTATTTCGATTCGGTGGAAATATTTTCCCTGGGGTTATTTAGAGGAAACATAATTTAGCAGAAAGGATATGACCTCGTGTAAAGCCTGTGTTCCTCTCTGCCACTAATTTACTCTGTGACCTTAGGGAAGTCACTTTATATGTCCTGACTTCAGTTTCCTTATCTCAAAAGTTAAAAATTTGAACTACAATCACCAAATTTCTCGCTGTTTTGTTTCAAGGTTAAAATTATCTTGGCCAATGCAGCCTAGCCTGGTAGTGTTGTTTAGAATGAATGTCATATGGTAGTTTGCATACTAATGAGTTGCCAGACAAACGTAACTGTCTGGAGTTGGTAGGCCCATGAATCAGCTAAATAGCTGAACCTTGGTACAATGTTGCACCACGTGTTGTGGAATTTGCTATCAGGCCAACTTGCCATAAAGCTCTTCTGCTCCATTACCAAAAGTTGTAGAGTTGTGAGGCTGCCTGTCCCCATGGCATTGGAGCTTTAAATTATGATATCTCCAAGGCGGTAATTGTGTGCCTTGATTCTTTGTTGTTTAGACAATGTTGAGCACATCAATTCTGGGCATTGTACTTTACGAGAGAACAAATTGGAACACACTGAGGGGAGAATGATTAGGATGGCTGAACCACGTCTTTTGAGGAAGAAATAAAGAAAATAGGGATTTTTTTGCGTAGAAAAAGAAAACCACAAGGGTCCTGCTGTGCGTATGTTTTGAAAGTGCTGCTGTTTGAAATGTTTCTGTCAGATGGAAGTATTTTCATGGGTTGGAGGAGTAGCATTCCTATTTCTATAAATAAGAAGGTTTGATAACCCTCCAAAGGTGGAATGGACTTTTTTGAAGAGGTGCTAAATCTCCTATTAGTGGAGATGTTTAAGGAGAGGCAAAAAGGTTACTGGTTAGGGGATTGTTAACAGCCACCACCACCACCATTTAATGAACACTTACATGTAACAGGTACTGTTCTAAGTGTTTTGTTCTTATTAATTCATTTAATTGTTATAGCAATACCATGAGGCAGCTTCTGCACTAGTGTCATTATCACTCCCATATTATGGATGAGGAAATTAAGACACAGAGCAATGGTCCAACTTGCCTGGAGTTCCATGGAGGCAGATGGAAAAGCTGGGATTTAACTAGAAAATCTGGCCCAGGGAGCCTGTACTTTAACTATTATACCACCTTTTCTTGCACAGGGTATTCAAGTATAGATGGGATTGAGTGAATTGGACTTTTAAGGACCTTTGAATCTTGAGATTTAATTCTATATGTAGGCTGATAGTGTCTAGATGATGCAAGGCTTTTCTATGTGCTTGTCTGGACAATTTTTTTTTTTTTGTATTCACTGTGTTCACTGTATCTACTTCCATTTATTAAATATCATGGTGATGAGGGCGTTTAAAAACATCTTTCATCTTGTAATTTTTTTTTCTTTGAATCATAATAACATTAAAAAAAATAATGGTCTTTTCTTCTTAGGTTTTAGAAGTCATGAGACTTTAGCAAATATTGGTAACAAATTTATATTATATGAGGTGTGATGAAAAATATGGGAATGTTTAAATAAAAAAATGTATTATGGTAAAGGCCACATTGCCACTAATCCCCCTCAAAACACTCCCCTTCGCTTCCAACACACTTATCCTGTCGTTCTTGTCACTTTCGGAAGCAGTTCTGGAAGTCCCCTTTTGTGAGTGTGTTTAAGTTGTGCTGTTGTGGCTTCCTCGATGTCCTGAATCTTATTTAAAACATTTACCTTTCATTGTTATTTTGACTTTGAGGAAGAGTCAGAAGTCACAGGGTGTCAGATCCAGTGAATAAGGTGGATGAGGACACCGTCATGTTTTTATTCGACAGGAGTTGTCGTCCCAGAAGCAATGTGTGACCTGAATTGATTCAGGACATTGAGGCAGCCACGACAGGGCGACTAAAAACACTCACAAAAGAGGATTTTCAGAACTGCTTCAGAAAGTGGCAAGAATGATGGGATAAGTGTGTTTTAATTGAGGGGGAGCATTTTGAGGGGGATTGATGGCACGCATCTTTTACTGTAAAATTTTTTTTTAAACATTCACCATATTTTTTGATCACACCTTGTACATCATGAATAAATTTATTGTTATTGAACAGTGTAGTATAGTATAAAGTGATATGGTGTCATGTAAATATAAATTTAATATATTCTACCAAGTATCAGTTTTAATAAAAGAGAAAATATACTTTATTTGCCTATTAGAGCAAATGATACTTTTGTCAAGGAGTAAATTGTTGGTGATTGGAACCAAATGCAGTATTTTCATTATGTAAGCTTTTTTGAACCAATGCTTTTCCTCAAAACATACTACATTAGAGAAAAACATACTTTTTTCTCTGAGAAAGAAGCTATAAATGTTAGCAATTTAGTTTTCAGCATATTAAAAAGGTTAGTTTTTTTTTGTTGTTAGCAAGAAGTTATTGGAACCAAAATTAGGTAAAGCTTTTTCTGTCAGTCACACAATAACACTGTAGTAGAATGCCTCTTATATAGCACAGTTGCAAGTAGTTTTGGTTCATCCAAAAAAAAGTTGTTTTAAGTGGGGAATCAGAAAAAGCAATACATATATGGCATATGTATAACATAACTTAATATACTAATCATTGACATGGTTGAGATGCCAGTAGATGGTGATTTAAAATTTTAAAAGCAACTTTTAGTTTGTTTTATTATTGTTTTTAATTTCTTTACAGACATTGCATCCCTTAATTCCCTCCAGCAAAATACTACTAGGGACATATCTGTAGTTGAACACATTGGGTTTCTTATTCATTGCAGTAAGGAGAACAAACACCATAGAGAACCATGGGATGTCTCAGTAAAAGAGTGTTTGAAAGAAACATTTTTAGGATTTGGGCTTTGTTTGAGTGATTTTGGTAGGGTCTAAGGAAACAGAGGTTTGCTATAGATTGGGGGATGCCAGAAATAGGGGACAGATAAATCAATGATGGGTATCTCAATATATCTTTAGGGAAAGCAGATTAGAGTGAGGTTAAAGCAATAATTGGAGAGGTAGTATAACTAGAATAAAAAAACAAAACAAAAATGACAACATATACAACGCAATGAGAGTGAACACATTTAAATCAGCTTTGCTAATGGGTGGAGGAAAGGGTGAGAAAAGCTAATATTCTGTCCGAACAATTAGATTGGGCAGCAGGAAGGGAAGTTAATTCATGCAGCTGTTTAGAGAGTCTATTTCCCAGTCATTTCACCCAGTTTCAATGACTTCGATCTGTATGTGGGTTTCAACTCCATTATGTAGGGGCAAGATTTCCATTTCTGGTCAGGAATGGTCTCTGGTTTATGGTCTGTGAGTTTCTCAATTCCTGACTCACTACTGAATAGAATGCATTGACAGTTACACGGCATGACTTCCCAGGCTCAGTTTGAGTCAGTGATACAGCTTTCATCTGGCTGTTTCTGGGGGCATGCACCTTTGGAGGCCTGAACTACTATGGAAAAAGTCCAGCTAGTCTGAAGCCAACATGCTGGCAAGAAAACATCATGTGGAGAGATCACACAGATACAGAGGAGTTGTCTAAGGGACCCCAGACCTCAGCCCTGAGCTTTTGAAGTGTTCACATCTGTGAGTACAGAAGCCTTTGAGATGACTCCAGCCTTAGCCACCGACTTAGTGGTAACCTCATGAGAGACCTTGAGGCAGAACCAACCAGTCCAGATGCTCCTGAATTCCTGACCCACAAAAACCATAAAAGATAATAAACCATTATTTTTCTTTTAAGAACTGAGTTTTAGGGTGATTGTTATATAAGAACAGGTAACGAATTTTATTTATTTATTCTTATTTGTGTAACAGTACATGATTGATTTTATTACAGCCCTGTAGGGTAGAATAAGCATTGGATAAGGTATCAGAAAATCTACATTTAGATTTTAGCTCTGCCAGTTCTACCTGTGTGGCATGGGAGAAGCCATATAACCTCTGAGTGTGACTTTTCTTCCTGTTGAAAATAAAGATGCAGAATTTGGTAGTCAGGTCGTGGCAACACATTTTTAGAACAGTATCTAGAGACTAGAGTATGCTCGTGTCAGAGGAGAAAGACAAAGGGTCTGGAAACCATGTCAAATGAGAAATAGGTGTAGAAACTGAAGAAAAATACTATTACTTTAATGCCTCCCGGAAGATATTTGAGCAACTCTTATATGGGAGAGAAAGTGAGTTGATTTTGTGTATCTTGAGAGCAAATAGGAAACAATGGGAGATAATTATAAGGATCTAGATTTTAACTAATACTGGATTCCCTTTTAAATAATTAGATTTATTAGGAAATGCTATTTGAAAGGTCTCAACTGCAGAAATACCAATGAAAGAAAGCTTGGTTATTTTTTCTGAGTTCAGTATAGGGAGACTATAATATACTAATTCTCTAGACATCTTTATTCAAGAAGGTCAAACTCTATTCTCTTAATTCGTTTTTATATTTCCTCCAAGTATCTCTTCATAAAGCATTTTTTCTTTAGTATATAAATAATCTGTTCAATAGTTATAAATTAGAAAACACAGATAGGGAAAAAAAAGAAATAAAAATTACCATTAATATCATCACCATTTAGAAATCACTATAAATATTTTGGTGTGTATCTTCCTAGTTACTTTGTGTGTGTGTGTGTGTGTGTGTGTGAGACCACGTTTACCTTTATACAGACATAACAAAATTGAGATTATATACTAAATACTACAATACCTGTATGTCCTTTTTTTCATTTAATATGTCTTTCCTTATAAAGAAGTTATTACTACAACATTTTTTTGGTATTCATATTCAACCTTGAAAATAGCATTTATTTTCTGATTGAAAGTATTATTTATGATACAATGTTTGAAAAAACATATAGAAAGCTGCCAAAAGAAATAATAGAACAGCCACTACAGTAGACGCTTTGTTAAGCGGAGCTCAAGCAACCAGCACTCTCAAGCAACTGGCAGAAAAAAAAAATTGAAGAAATAATACTTCAAATAAAAATTAAAATAAAATCAATTTCTAGCAGAAATGTAAGTTTAAACTTGGTGCGCTGCACCGTGAGTAAGCCCGGTCAATAGCGCAGCTGTCAGACTTAATGCTGAAATCTGTGAGTTAGTTGACTCTGCTAACGACGAAATGAGTTTGTCTCGAGATGAACTCATGATTGGCTTTCTGTGGATGAAGCTATTTCAGTAACTCATACACTTAATACAGAAGACTTCATAGAAGCTGTTGTGAATCATGGAAAAATGAATGTTGCAGAGGAGGAAGAGAGTAGTGACAATGGGTGTGAGGTGGAGCAAGTGTCCTGGCAGAGGGTTGCTGCAGTATTTGAAACCGTAATACCTTTTGTGCAACAGCAATCCTTCTTCACTTCTCAGCATGTTGTGCAGCTGCACATCATGAAAAACCAGACTTTGCATGAGAGGTGTAGGGCCTCAAAGCAAGCTGATATTCATTCATTTTTCAAGAAAGCTGCAGGCAAATTTGCTAGTGATAGCATCACCTACTGATGTAGATCCCAAACCATCCACATCCGCCTCCTCTGAGCCTGTCCCAGCTGCATCCTCAGACCCTAAGGATCCTGCGCGATGTCTACCCAGTACACTCTCTACCCCTACCATACCAGTTTCAAGTGTGTATGTGTGGGGGTTTTTCTAAGTTACTTGAAGTTAATAAAATTATGGTAGTGAAGTTCATTAAATTGAAAAGTGTATTGACTACCATTTAACTAAAGTTGCTTACTGCATTGACAAAACTGTTTTTATAATAAAATCGTGTTACATTAAGTTGTTTGTCTTCATTTGTCTTAATTACTAAATGTTAATATTAATATCAAGGCAATACAGAATTTATGGTATGGTATGGTATGGTATAGTATGGGATATTTGTTAGGCCTATTTTAAATAGTGACTCTCAGGTAACCAGAAACTATATTTATACAGCATCTACCAATCCCCATGGGTGCCAGTTAACTGAGAGTCTGCTGTATCTTCTATCCCAAAACTCAGAGGACCATTAATTTTATTGGGTATTCTGGTATCTTTTCTTCTATAAATAATTTTTTCTTCAAAAATGTATATTGATGTTTCTCACTAGCACACTTTTCACTAACAATACATTATAAACAGTCCCACATCATTAAATTTTCTGCAAAAATATGAAATTCAATGATTTCAAATTATTCTACTGTGTGTATGAAACAGTAACACCTGCAAATAGTCACTACAATTGGACATATAAGTTTCCTCTAATTATTCCTCAATATAAACCACACTGTATTCCATATCTGTAATGTTGTTTTTAATGGCCATTGATACTCCGTTGTATAGGAATATCATCTTTAATTAAATGAACCCCCTTATTTTTAATATCTCAGTTCTTGCTATTTTGCCTAAATAGTAAATCCTGTCATTGGTAGAGCAAATTTTTACCCTTAGCTTTACATTTAGATTATTTTTGACATATTTGGTGAGTAATTGTTTCAACTTCATCAGCCAACATTTTATGTAATGAAGGCATATAGAAGCAGCATGAGAGATGGCCCCAATCCTTCAAGAGTTAAAATTTAGTTGCAAAAGTAACTAATACATGCAAAAGAGTAATGAATAATTGACTAAGGTGTGCGGTTCTGTTGAAATGATTTGATGTGTAGTTCATGGTAAATAGGAGGATAGTGAGGCCCAGTACGGTCAGGGAGGACTTCAAGGATGGGGTGCAAGTAATCTGAGCTTTGAAGAGTGGGTTGAGAATATCGTTAAAGAGAACGTAGGACATTCTAGGAGAATGGAAGAGTACTTTCGAAAGCTCAAAAACTTGACTAAAATGGTATATATTTACAGTATTTAAGTTGAACATCCTTTTGATACCACCACCGAACAACCAGTTTGTAATAACACCTTCTTAAAAATCAGAGAAATATTTATTTTAATTGTTTTTATAAGTTTTTTGAGGTATAATTGACATAATATTGTATTAGTTTAAGGTGTTCAACCTATCTATATATTTTGAAGTGACTACGACAATAAGTTTAGTTGACATCCATCACCTCACTTTTTTTTATGTGAGATATAATTGACACACATTATATTTCAGCTGTACAACATAATGATGCAACATTTGTATATATGCAAAATGATCACCACAAAAAGTCTAGTTAAGAACTGTCACTCTACATGTTTTATTTTTAATATTTAACATTTCTATTCGTTAGATATAAAAACATTTTAATTAAATATTTTTAATTTGTTAAAATTGCTTGTGTTTTCTAGAAACTCTGCCTAATAACTTTTTTTTGTGTTACTGAGTACTTTTTCATTTTTCTACATATAATTTTTGGCCTGTATTTGATTTCCAATGACAGACTCTTTAGACAAACTGACTCAATATTGCTTTAGTTTTTGTATTGGGACTGAGATTCTTTTAAAAATATTTTGTAAGTTTTCTTCACTGTTAGGCTTGGTGGGGCTAGTGAGGTTAGGGGTTGAGATAAAATAAATTTATCGTAAAGTTTTTTGAATGACCTAATACTTACTCAGTGCCCCAGATGTTCTGCTTTTTGTGACGTTCACGTGTACAGTCATGTTATACTGTGGTGGTTTCCACAAGAAAGGACAAAAGAAGAAAAGTAATGTTCTTTGTGTTTTGAAAAATAACAACTAACTAGCCTTCTTAAAGTTATTCATAATTATGTCTGCATTATAACATTAAGGTAACACATTTATTTCATTGCCTTCTCAGGGCTAGGTTTTTTTTTTTTTTTTAAGTGGGGTGCGTCACAATTAAAGGACCTGTGCATCAGAATCACTTGGGATGTTCAAAAAAATTCATATTCCTGGGCTTCACTCTTTGGGGTTGGGAGTAGGGGAGGAAAACTGCATTTTAACATATGTGCCAGAGAATTCTACACATTGAAGTTTGGGAACTACTGCTTTAGGAAAATGTCTCAAATCTCTCCACAGTTGTGCTGCAGTGACATGTATCAAGACTTGGTAGATGCTATCTATCATTGGGAATCTTGCCTCAATTGGTATTTCATAGCACCTGTTTTGCTTTTGGGAAATTACATAATAAATTGACCTTTTTTTTCTTCTTAAGAAAACGTTTAAAATTGATCTAGTGCTCTAGAAAAAAGATTAGAGATCTTTGCCAAATCTCTCTTTTAAATTTGGTATTATTGCCTTTGATTTAAACAGTAATGTCTTCATTGTAAGAGTTTGGATTTATGTGCCCCCTCACTCAACTGAATTGACTATAGGCTTCCATTCACGAAAGGCCAGTATTTCTCAAGTTTTGCAAAGTTAAAAAGTGAGGGCCAGAAATAATAAATTTTGCCCCTTTCCATTGTTCCGTACGATGGTATAAGATTACCTATATGGTTTAAGCCATTTGTGATTTCATTCACTGCCTGTCTTGGTGTCCTGATGACATGTTGCAAGTAGTTTTTGTGGCTTTCACGAAGACATAATGACTTTTCAGCTGCTTGCTCCCTGCTCTTGGTAGTGTTGTTGAGCCACTTTGCACAGATTATGGGGCTGAGGACAGTGTGGCTTATCGATGTGGGAACCCATGGCTATTGTCTGTGGTTCAGGATGGCAGTGACCACATTCCCATGAGTCATAAACAAGGAACTGTAATCTACCTAACAAGGAAGTGACATGAGTAAATAAGACTGAATTAGTCCTGAGAGAAAAGAAAAATGTTCCTGTATGGAGCCTAAATGCTTTAAGGACAACCTAAAGTTGTTACTCAGGCTGGAGATTCACACCTAGCATCTTTAAAGTGTGGAAAATTTTTATTATGGTCAATGCTGAGTCATTTGTAGGTAACCACTTCCAAGTAAATGTTGTGTTGACTTAGTTTTTAATACTTTAGGTTGAGTCAGAGTTTGTTTTTGTTTTTGATTTGTAGACGATATGAGAGTAGTTTGCATTTGAAAATGAGTGACTGAGGCACGATTGATCAAATGGTGAATATTAATTTGAAAAAGCCTACATCACATTTCTGATAGGGACTCGAAAGAGGTCAAAATAGCTTTGGCAAGCAATCTCTGAGTTTTTATTTGCACAAGATGAAGAATGAATTGGCCATTTCAAGGAGCCATGTCCTAACCAGATAAAGAGGTTTCCCTGTATCTTTCCACAGCATTATTGTAAACATTAATGAAATACAACTTTTTTCCTTGGGGAAGGAAAAGATCTAGGACGAGAGTAAAGAGGAGCTCTTTTCCCTGCCCTGTCCCATTTATTTTTTATCCTTTTCAGTTTATTTCAGTACAAATGTAATGAGCTTCTGCTCTGTGATAGGCATTGTGCTAGCCATAGAAATTCAGAAAAAGAGAAATATTTGGCTCACGATAATTTTTAACAGCTTTGTTGAGATATAATACACACTCAACACAAATTATCCATTTAATGTATGCAGTTCAGTGGTTTTTAGTATGTTCACAGACTTCACAATATTTAGTTTGGTTCAAGACTCAACATGTTTTTACTAAACAATTCCTTAGGTCTAGAGGGAGGAAAATCTTCCTTGATTCCATCCTTAGGTCTGCTCTTTCCATCAGAATAATGACACCTACCTTTTATTGAACATCACCTTCTATGAGCTCAGCATTGTGCTTAGGTGCTTTATAAATGTTATCTTATAATAACCCTCAAAATTAGTTATATTCTTATCATCTATATAATGACAATAATACCTACACACATAGTATTTATTTAGTATAATTATTATCTCATGTAATATATGTGGAAACTTACTTCTCCAGACTCCATTTTTCTTTTCTCCCCCTTCCCATGCGTTATTAACTCTAACTTTTGCTTACGGCTTCTTCCTCTGGTTTTTGAAGTTCGCTGGGCTTCTTTGTGAAGATAGAATATAGGAGCAATGAAAGGTTTCAAGCTTCTGATGAGAGTCACGAAGGCTAGATGCTTTATTTATTTATTGGAAGGGAAATTATTCATACACAGATACATAAGATGAATGCAAGGCTACTGGTGGGCTGTGGCCAAATAGTTGCTTTTAACTATGATTTGTTGCTCAGTTCTGATTTAGAGAGATATAAAAACATTTTCTTTCTATAAACTTTTAGGTGTTTATTATTTTCATTCTAAGGTTTGCTTTTCCTCCTCACTGATGGATCTAACCCTTTTACCAGTTAACTCTCTTCTCTGTACTGTGAATAATTCTTGTGTAAATGTTTCTGTAATAAACTTGTCATTTTATAAACAGCAAACAAACAAACCAACAAACATAAAAACACCATTTTAAAATGCCACATCGAAGCTTTGTGTGACTGTGCTGAAGTATCGTTGGTTAGGATAAGAAATAGAAGTTTCTGTAACTTGTAACAGATGTATAGCTGAAAAACTGATTCTCCCCACACCTTAGCACACAAAAATACTCAGGTTGGTTAACTCTGTGGCACTGAGATATTTTATATATTTTCTGGTGAAAAATTAACATTGGTTATTGAAGCTAATTTCTCTACTGGTTCTAAATTCAAGGATAATGTTTTTGTGTACATATATTTTTAGGTTGTGGAAAGAATATTGCTAATAAAAGTGCCAATTAAAAGAATAATTTTACCAATCCTAATAATTAATAATTGAATCTGAACTATTTTAAATGAAGGGTGTAAATGAATAAACAGTTGAAGTGTCTGTTTTTAAAATTACTGTTGAAGCATTCAGGCTGCTTTCTAATGAAAGAAAAACAGTTTGAATCTACAATTTCAGGTTAGTTCCTCTGATACTGCCTTCGTTAATGTTTAGTATTTTTTAAGCAGAGACAGTTAATGTATTTTATTTGTCCATCTAATCATCATATACTGTCATTCTGGGTTTGGGATTTTTCTTCAACCATGTGCAAAGAAACAAGTGTTTCAATGGTTTTATTTTATTTTGTTTTTCTAGGAGTCAGAGAATAATAAATTATGTTCCCTATATTCCTTCCGAAATACCTCTACCTCACCACACAAGCCTGACGAAGGGAGTCGGGACCGCGAGATAATGACCAGTGTTACTTTTGGAACCCCAGAACGCCGCAAAGGGAGCCTTGCCGATGTGGTGGACACACTGAAACAGAAGAAGCTTGAGGAAATGACTCGGACGGAACAAGAGGGTATGTGTGGACTTAACTGTTGGGCTTTATTCTTTTCAAGATTCCAAGCTTAAAAAAAAAAAAAAAGTGGGATTTCAAGGGCCAGAGAAGTGCATAATTGGCACTAGCTAGGAAAAAGTTATTCACAGGTTACCATGGTGATGGCAGATTTTGATCTATTAGGAGTGTTAAGCAGATAGCTCCACTTTTGTAAAACTTTGTGCATTTTATTTGGTTCTTATGATAACAAATCAAGGTTTTAGACTGACTGTAAGTTTTGCCCTGTAAAAATGGTAGTGTGGGAATTTTTTCAATGGCAACTTTGTTTTTAATTTTTTCTCCTTCATTTCCTTTTGATAGATGGTATTTTATTGTGAAAAATATCAACTGTTTAAAAAGCAAAAGAAAACACCAATTTATTTCTTCTCATTATTATAAGTACTATAAATTATAAATATTATCATTTTACCTCCAAATGTTGTAGAATTGAGAGTTGAGGGTTTTTAATATTGTTAAAGCTACTGCCCAAGGGGTAAGTGCTTTGACACATGGCTTCCATTGCAATATCCCAGATGCACCTTCTCTGCTCTCTCCATGAGAGTCCATTTAAGTTCACTTATGTCCTAAAAAATAGATGAAAGAAGACTCTCTAATAATATATTTAAATTAAGTGTAAATGATTGCTATAATATGTATGTTCTTTCATTTTTTATGAACAGATTTTAGATTTTAAATGTAGGGTAATTGATGGTTCTGGATTTATTACTAACATTGTAAGTTGAGTTTAGACCTCTGTGGCACTATAGGGAAATGGGGATTTGATATAAGGCATATTTATTTTTTTATGTAACTTAATTGAATCATTTTAGGGGCTCAAAAGTTTCAAATTTTTGTAAATGTGTTCACCACATCAACAATTTTTGTGCAAATTTTTAAAATCCTTTTCAGTCTTATTAACTACATTATGTGGCACAAAAATATAAATACTTTATAATTTTTGATGACTCAGCATCATGATGCAGTCATCTATGAACTCCAATACCTATCTAACAATTATACAGTAACCCTGGGTGAGTTCTTCAATCTCCCTGGGCCACAAAATTTAAAACTTGGTATGGTACCAATACCTGACTTGGTCATGCCAACATTTGAGAATTAACTATAGTAATCAATATAAAGGCCTCTAATGAATTTTAAACTATATAAACTTGAGGTATTATGATGATTATCATATTATAAATGCCAGTTACTTTACCAAGCTATAATGTGATGATGCTCCAGTGATCATTGAGATAATTAGGAATGTTTAGCTTTATGGTTATTTCTCTGCAATTATGAAACTTGGGAGTCCTTGTGTCTGCTTAATATAGATGTATTTTTCGGTGTGTGTGTGTATGTGTATGTGTTGGTTTTCTTTTCCTTTTTCAGTATCAGGCTGCAGGCTGTTACTTCTTGCTTAGGTGTGAATAATTTCTAATTTTTCTCTTGATTCACCTATAAATTATAAAATTAGATGATTATGACATTCTGGACTATATTTAAAATATGAACAAATATAGTTGGGTAAGTTGCTGAGAGATTCTGGGTAATATACGTGATCTTTAGTGCATGGACATCATGCTGACTCTTCTGGCTGCTCAGAGACTTTATAGTTCACATTCTTGGCTATGCTCTAGAATAACAGGCTGCCAGATCAATAATCTCTGAATAAGATTGCTAGACTACTTTTAATTGTGATTCATGAGAAAAAAATGGTTTTAGTTCTATAAGAAAGCAGTTTTCAAAATAGGTGACTCTTTAGTATAAAAATAAATTAAAAACTAAAGAAATTTACTTTTTATTTTTCAATTACATTTGGCATACAATATTATATTAGTTTCAGGTATGCAACATAGTGATGAGGCATTTATATAACTTACGAAGTCATCACCCCAATGAATTGGTATCCATCTGATACCATGTGTAGTTATTTTGGTATTATTGACAGTATGTATGCCCCAGGCTGTACTTTACATCCCATGACTATTTGTAACTGTGAATTTGTGCTTCTTAATATCTTCCCCTTTTTTTATCCACCCCTCCAACCGCCCGCCCATCTGGCACCCATTAAAATGTTCTTAGTTACTATGGGTCTGTTTCTGTTTTGTTTGTTTGTTTTTGTTCTTTAGATTCCGCATGTAGGTGGAATCATATGACATTTGTCTTCCTCTGCCTGACTTAACTACACTCAGCACAATATCCTCTAGGTGCAACCGGGTTGTTGCGAATAGGTTCTTTTGTGGCTGAGTATTCTTCCATTGTGTATATTACCACCTCTTCTTCCGTATTTTTTTTTTTAACACCCAGTATTATTTTGTATTAATTTTAGGTGTACAGCATAGTGATTAGATATTTATATAATTTAAGATGTGATCCCCCTGACTAGTCTAACACCTACCTGGCATTATACATAGTTATTACCATATCATTCCCTATACTTTATATCTCCATGAATATTTTATAACTACCAATTTGTACTTTTTAACCCATTCCCCTTTTCACCCTGCCCCCAACCCCCTCCCAACTATCACCTTAACAAATCTAGTACGCATCTGACACCATACACAGTTGTTTCAATATTGTTGGCTATATAGCATAAGGATGCTATACCCTATATTCCATAACTACTTTGTAAAAACCAATTTGCACTTCTTAATTCCTTCCCCTTTTTTCACCCACACCCCCCAAACTCCCTCCCATGTGGCAACCATCCCCATGTTTTCTGTATCTATGAGTTCATTTCTATTTTGTTTTTCTTTTTTAGATTCCATATATAAGCAAAATCAAATTGCATCTATCTTTCTCTGTCTGACATTCCACTCAGCACAACACCCTCCATGTCTTTTGATTGGAACTTTAAATTCATTTAAAATTGAAAGTAATTATGTAACATTGATATTTTATTATTCATAATTTTGATTTTTTTTATCCCATCCTAAAGAAGTTCCTCTAGCATTCCTTGTAATACTAATTTGGTTGTTATGAACTACTTTAGCTTTTTCTTGTCTGGGAAGTTCTTTATCTGTCCTTGGGTTTTTAAATGATAGCCTTGCTGGGTAGAGTAATCTTGGTTGTAATCCTTGCTTTTCATTGTGTTTAAATAACATCATGTTTGAATATTTTGTGCCAATTACTTCTGGCCTGCTAAGTTTCTGTCGAGAAATCAGCTGACAGTCTTATGGGAACTTCCTTATAAGGTACTACTTGCCTTTCTCTTGCTTCTTTTAGGAGTCTCTTTGTCTTTAACCTTTGCCATTTTATGAGGGTATACACCCCCCAAAAGCAGGAATTTATGTATAAAAAATTGTGTATTTGGTTTTACATGTTGAAACTTTAGTCACCTTCCAGCTACTCTTCATTTGATGCAATACAGTCGATATACTTTTTCATTACTCAAAATAGTTCTTGAACTTGCCAATTTTGATGTCTTTTATGATCGGAGATGCAGGAAGCAAGCAAGCAAGCAAACAAACAAACATGAAATTATCTTCGGCAGAGCAGACCCCTTTTTGTACAGGCTTCTCCTGCTAGGTGAGTGCTCTAGGAACACATCTGAACCAGTGTACCAGCTGGCATTGTTGTGACAGGCTGTGTTCAGTTTTAGTGAAATTTTTTTGGAGACTCTTTCAACATGTTTGACCATTTCATGATGAGTGATTTACATGAACAACGTGTGGCATGACAACACACCTGCCCATATTGCGCTGAGTGTTCAGCAGTTTTTGATCAAAAGTGGCATGACTCCCATGTCCCACCCACCCTATTCACCCGATCTCACTCCGAACAACTTTTATTTTTGTTTCCCTGGATGAAAAAAGACCTCAAAGGGAAATGTTTTGCCAGTGTGGAAGGAGGTGAAACAAAAAATGGCAGAAGCACTACAAGCCATTGAAATCAACACATTCAAAAACTGTTCAAAGCAGTGGAAAAAGAGTCTCTACAGGTGCATTGCATCAAACAGAGAGTACTTTGAAGATGACTGAAGCTCATACATGTAAGAATAAATACAGATTTTTATGAATAAATTTTGGTTATTCTTTATTTCTGCCTGGTTCTTTTTTTATGGTTTCTATGTCCTTCTTTATGCTTGCTCTCTCTTTGTTGAAGTTTTTACTAAGTTCTTTGAGCATCATTATAACCATTGTTTTGAACTCTGTTTCTAATTGGTTGTTTGCCTCTTTTAAATTTCTGGAGTTTCGTACTGTTGCTTTATTTGGGATGTATTTCTTTGTTTTCTTATTTTGGATGCCTCTCTGTGTTTGTTTCTATGTATTAGGTATATCAGCTACATCTCCTAGCATTTCTGGGTAGACTTATGTAGTAGGTGCTTTGTGGGGCCCTGGCACAATCTCCCTAGTCACCTGCGCTGGCTCCTCCTGTAGATTCCTGTTTGGTGCCAGTGCTGTGCCTGAAGCTAGTCAGCAAACATCTCAGAGCACACCAATGCCAGTTGCTGCCAGACTGCGGCCTGTGGACTTAACTAGTTTTCCAAGAAAGATTGCCGTTTGGGCAGGTTTGGCTGCTCACCCAAGAAAGTGCATCTGGCATTATGGTAGTTGGGTAGGGTGGGGTCCCAGTGAGTCAGCTGGGTGGCTCAAGCTGAGTTCACCAGACCTATCAGATTCAGATTTGGCTGTGTGTGGGGAGGGTACAACACAACAAATATGGCATCTGCCCACCGATTGCATGGGAGGAGAGTGTACCCAGGAAAAGTGGTGACTGTCCTCCAGACTTTGCCCCAAAGCCACATACCTCAGTCAGTCCCCTGCATGCCTCCAACATCCCCTGAGTCACCATCCCTCTTCTGGGGCCCAGGATGAGTGCCTGTGAATTACTGAGTTTGTGTGTGGGCACTTTAAGAGGATTTCTGGGTTTCCCGAACCTTTCTGTCTCACCTGGATGTGAAATCCTAACTGTTTTTCATGGCCAGATGTTATGGGCTCCTCTTCCCAGCACCAGTACTCTGAGCTGAAGAGCCTGGTGTGGGGCTGGGGTCCCTTGCTCTTCTGGAGGGGATCTCTGTGGCTGAGACACCCCTTCTGATTCTCAGCACCCCCACACAGAGGTTTGGGACCAGCCTGTTTCACATCTCTGCCCCTCCTACTGGTCCAAGTGTGCTTCTTCTTTGTATCCTTAGTTATAAAATTTCTGTTCAGCTGGACTTCAGATGGTTCTCCAGGTTGGTTGTTGTATAATTTAGTTGTAATTTTAATGTGTCCAGGGAATGAAACAGGCACAGTGTTTATCTACTCTACCATCTTGGATCTCTCTGTCTAAATATCTAAAGAAATTGATTTTTGATGATCTTTTTTGCCTGGATTGCTAAGACATCTATTTCTCTCTTGAAAATAATGATTAGTTTTCTGTTCTTCCTCTTCATTACTGTGTGTTATAGACTTGATAGAAGAGAGACACTTATAAGAGGAGACCTCCCATTTAAGAGTCCTTTATCACTGTATTTCTACTATTAAAGATTTTGTGTACTTTACAGAACTTTATTTTCTACAGTACCTGTATATATTTTATTTTAAATATTTTTTATTAAATTTATTGGGGTGACATTGGTTAGTACAATTATATAGATTTCAAGTATACAATTTCATAATATGTTATCTATATGTTGTGTTGTGTGTTCACCACCCAGGTCAAATCTCCTTGCAACACTATATATTTGACCCCCTTTACCATCTTCTACTTCCTTCCCTCTCCCCTTACTCTCTGGTAACCACTAAATTGTTGTCTGTGTCTATGAATTTTTGCTTGTCTTGTTCGTTTGGTGCTTTCAGTTTTATATCCCACATATGAATGAAATCAAATGGTTCTTAACTTTTTCTGTCTAACTTATTTTGCTTAGCATGATAATCTCAAGGTTCATCCATGTTGTCACAAGTGGCAGTACTTTTTTTTTTTTACTATAGCTGAGTAATATTTCATTGTATTTATGTACCACATCTTCTTTATTCAATTCATCTCTTGAAGGTCATTTCTGTTGTATTAATATCTTGGCCACTGTGATTAATGTTTCAGTAAACATAGGGATATATCTGCCTTTATGGATAAATGTTTCCAGATATTTCGTGTAGATACTCAGAAGAGGGATTGCTGGATCATATGGTAATTCTATTCTTAATTTTTTGTGGAACCTCCATACTGTTTTTCATAGTGGCTGTACCAGCAGCTTATGGAGGTTCTTTTTCTGTACAACCTCATGAACACTTACTACTTGTCTTGTTGACAATAGCCATTCTAATATGTGTGAGGTGGTGTCTCATTGTGGTTTTGATTTGCATTTCCCTAATAGCTAGTGAAGTTGAGCATCTTTTCATATGTCTGTTAGCCATTTGTATGTTTTTTTTGGGAGAAGTGTCTGTTCAGGTCCTCTGCCAATTTTTAATTGAATTGTTTGTTTTTTGTTGTTGTTGAATTGTGTAAGTTCTTTATATATTTTGAATATTAGCTCCTTATTGGAAGTGTTGGTAACAGATATCTTCTCCCATTTGGTTGGCTGCCTCTTTGTTTTGTTTATGATTTTCTTTGATGTGCAGAAGTCCCATTCATTTATTTTTGCTTTTACTTCCCTTGCTTTTGAGGTCAAATTCATAAAATTCTCTTGAGGATGAAGGTCCAGAAGTTTAGTACCTATGTTATCGCTTATGAAATTTATTGTTTCCATTTACATTTAGGTCTTTCATTCATTTTGAGCTAATATTGGTGTATGGTGATAGACAGCAGTCTAGTTTTTTTTTTTTTTTTTTTTTTTTTTTTTTTTTTTTTTTTTTTTTTTTTTTTTTTTTTTTTGCACGTAGCTTTCCAATTTTCTCACACTGTTTATTGAAGAGTCTTTCTTTTCTCCATTGTATGCTTTTGGGTCCTTTGTTGAAAATTGTTTGCCCATATACGTGTGAGTTTATTTGGGGGTTCTCAATTCTGTTTCATTGGTCTGTGGTCTGTTTTTCTGCCAATACCATGCTGTTTTTATTATTACCTCTTTGTAGTATAATTTGAAGCCAGGGAGTATGATACCTCCTACGTTGTTTTTTTTCTCAGGATTGCTTTGGCTATTCTGAGTCTTTTGTAATTCCATATAAATCTGGTGATTTTTCTATTTCTTTAAAAAAATGCCATTAGGATTTTGATGGGGATTGTATTAAGTCTGTGTAAGTACTATACTGTACATACGTTTTAGGCATCAGAAATTCAGACATTTTTAGTTAATGTACATAATTTGTAAATACAAATATGAAGTGATAAAAAGCATGTTTATCAAACTTACAGATGCCACAAATCTGGGAGAAACAGTTAATATATTGCATTAAAGAAAAAAAAACCTCAAAAGCTTTGACAAACTGAAAATATAAACTTAGAGCTAACCATAAAATAAAATTTAATAGATTGTATTGTCAAGTCCAGAGTTTGTGACCAAAATTCCTGGCTGCACAGGTAATTACTGAGGGAAATTCAAATGGCAGATACATGAATAATAATAATAATAATAATAATAATAATAATAATGATAATAATAATATATAGTTTATTAGTTTTAGGTCACAGAAAGTGCAGTGATGTTTTCATGGTGAATGTTGTCCCCAAATTGCCAGTGCTGCCTTAGTCAGCATTACTAGAATTAAAGTATGTAGCAGCGGAGTTCCCTGGTGGTGTAGTGGCTTAAGGCTTCAGCGCTGGCGCTGTCAGTGCTGCAGCCTGGGTTCGATTCCCAGCCAGGGAAATACCCACATACCCCCCCCCCAAAAAAAAAAAAGTATGTAGCAAAGAGGTGATAGTTCCATTGAACTCCCTGCTCAACAGAATACTTTTGAAATATTATGTTGCATTGAGACTTACTACACTTTAAGAGAGACTGAAAAATATTCTCAGAGGAGAACAATCAACATGAAAACAGACACAAAATTATATAGTAAGAGGAATGGTTGAAGGAACCAGTACTATTCATCCCTGAGAAGAGTATCAAGGATTACATGATAGTTGTCTCTAAAGATTAAAGTCATATGGAGAAGGGATTGAATTTATTCTATCTAACTCCCTGGGGATAGGATGCAGATCAGTGAAAAGAATTTGTAAGGAACTATATTATTGTCTATAATAAGATGAATTATCTAACAATTGTAGCTGTCCATGCATGTGATAATCTTTTTTTGGAAGATAAATTGTCTTTGGAGGTATGCAGCAATCTTAATTGCATTTTAATAGGGCTATTGTAGTGGACAGAGGATTGGTCTTTTTCCAATGCTAAGACTATGAATTTTTTATGAATAATGTGATTATACAATATTCTGTAGTTCATGATATATTTTTTAATAGCCCTAATCAAGAACTACATGGTAACATGATTATTTTCCTCCAAGTTTTTCTTCTTATTTTGCGAAGTGCTATATTAGAACTGAGGGATTCTTACATGCTTATTATTTTTTTTTTCCTGTGTATCCCTTTGGTAGACTAGTGAAATCTATAGGTCCTTTCTTATTTTAAGTGCATAAAGTAAAATCCATGGAACTACAGAGAAAATGAATTATATTACAATTTTAAATCTTAAGTTTTGTAATATGGTAGAAAGTACTACTTTTCTAATGCATTAAACAACAAGATTTAATAGAAGGACTAAAATATAATTTTGAAATAGTGATAAGCATAAATAATATTTTCAGATATTGTCAGTGAGTACTTGTCATAAAATATATTGTGATTCTATTGGTTACAGTATCACAGGAATATTTTATGATTTGTTGCTTATATTCATAATTTAAGAATATATAAAATTTCAATTAAAAGCTAATGAAAAAGGATTTTTTAATTTGAGTTCATAGCCCCCCCCCCCCAATTCTGTAGATGGACTCTTGGAATATGTAGACCCTAGGTTAAGAACACCTATGCTGTATGATAGGATACTGATAATGAATAAAATAACAGTCTCTGATTTTTAAAGAGTTTATATTCTAGTAAGAGGTATAAGACGTATACAAATGAACTAATGAAATGTCTAATATATGGTAAGTTCCATGACAGCTATATAGATAAAATGTTATAGGAACTTACAAGGTAGACGGCACCTGCCTAGGAAGCCATGGCAAGCTTCTCTAGGGAAATGGATCTTAACTAGTCTTGAAGAATGAAAGAATTTATATAGGCAGAAATGGAAGGGTAGGACATTTCAGGCAGAAGAAACAGCAAGAGATCTTTAAAATACTCAACAGTTCAGGTTCTAATGAAAAGTAGTAGGAGAGTAGTAGTAGAGCAGACCTACAAAACAGCCTGTAAAAGATTAACTCAGTTGCAATAAGTACATTTTCATCAACAATTAAATGGACTGAGTCCACCAATCAAAAGACATAGAGTGGCTGAATGGATAAAAATAATTTATATTCTGCCTATAGGAGACTCAACTGAGATGGAAGGACACACACAGACTGAAAGTGAAGGGACAGAAAATGATATTCCATGCAAATGGAAACCAAAAGAAAGCTGGAGTAGCTATCTTATTTCAGGAAAAAAAAAAAAAAAGACTTTAAAACAAAGATGGTAGTAAGAGACAAAGATGAGCATTACATAATAATAAAGGGGTCAATCCAACAAGAAGATATAACATTTGTAAATATTTATGCACCCAACATAGGAGGACTTAAATATATAAAGCAAGTATTAACAGACCTAAAAGAAGAAATATAGAGCAATAAAATAATAGTAGAAGATTTTTTAATATCTCACTTACGCCAATGGATGGCTCATCCAGACAAAATCATAAGGCAACTGGTTTAAAAAACATATGTTAGATCAGATGGACTTAACAGATACACTTAGGACATTATATCCAAAAGCAACAGAATACACATTTTCTCAGGCGCACATAGAACATTTTCCAGGATAGATCACATGTTAGGTCACAAAACAAGTTTTAAAAAATTTAAGAGGATTGAAATCATATCAAGCATCTTTTCCAACCATAATGGTATGAAATTATAAATTAATTAAATGAAGAAAACTGGAAATTTTACAAATATATAGAGATTAAACAACATGCTATTGAGCAACCAATGGGTCAAAGAAGAAATAAAAGGAGAAATAAAAAAAAAATACCCAAGACAAATGAAAATGGAAATATACCAAAATTTGTGGGATGCGGCAAAGTTATAAGATGGAAATTTGTACTGATAAATACTTACTTCAAGGAACAGAAGTTTCAAATAAACAACCTAACTTTACACCTCAAGGAAGTGGAAAAAGAAGGAAATAAAGAATCCCAAAGAAGGTAGGAAATACCAAAGATTAGAGCAGTAAAAAACGAAGTAGAGACTAAAAAGACCATAAAGAAGATCAATAAAGCTAAGAGCTGGTTCTCTGAAAAGATTAACAAAATTAATAAATCTTTAGCTGGTCTCAAGAGAAAGAGAGGACTCAAGTAAATAAAATCACAATAAAAGAGATACTGCAGCTGATATCACAGAAATACAAAAAAGCATAAGAGACGACTATGAACAATTATATGCAAAGAATTTCAACAACCTAGAAGAAATGGTAAATTTCTAGAAATATACAACCTTCCAAGACTGAATCATGATGAATAGAAAATCTGAACAGATCAATTACGAATAAGGAGATTGAATCAGTCATCAAAACCTCCCCCTGAAAAAATGTACAGAACCAGACAGCTTCACTGGTGAATTCTGCCAAACATTCAAGGAATAATTAATACCAATTCTCAAACTATTAAAAATTAGAAGAGGAGGGAACGCTTTCACACTCATTTTATGAGACCAGCATTACCCTGATATCAAAACCAGACATGGATGACACAAGAAAATTAAATTACAGGCTAGTATTCTTAATGAACATAGAAACCCTCAACAAAACATTAATGAACATAGAAACCCTCAACAAAACATTAATGAACATAGAAACCCTCAACAAAACATTAGCAAACTGAATACAACAACATATTAGAAGGATCATATACCATGATCAAGTGGGATTTAATCCAGGGATACAAGGGTAGTTCTACGTCAGCAAATTAAGCAATGGTGATATACTACATTAACAAAATAAAGGACAGTAAATGCAGAAAAAGCATTTGACAAAATTCAACATCCATTTATGGTAAAAAAAAAACATTCTCAACACAGTGGGTATAGAGAGAATATACCTCAACATAGTAAATACTATGATAAGCCCACAGCTTATATTTTATTCAGTGTGAAAAGCTGAAAGCCTTTCCTCTAAGATCGGGAAAAATACAAGGATGCCTGCTTTCACCGATTTTATTTGATGTACCTAGATATAGCAGTTAGGCAAGAAAAAGAAATAAAAGGTCTACAAATAGGAAAGGAAGAATAAAACTATCACCATTTGAGTTGATATGCTATTATATATAGAAAACCCCAAAGACACTATCAAAACTCTGTTAGAACTAATAAACAAATTCAGTAAAATTGCAGGATACAAAATCAATATGCAAAAACTTGTTGTATTTCTATACACTAATAATGAACTATGAGAAAGAAGAATAAACAATCACAATCCCATTTATAATTCCATCAAAAGAACAAAGTACTTAGGAATAAATTTAATCAAGGATGTGAAAGACCTGTATATGAAACAAAACAGTTATTTAAAAATTGAAGAAGTTGTAAATAAACATGCTCATTCATTGGAAGAATCAATATTAAAATGTCTATTCTACCCAAAGCAACCTACAGATGAAGTTCGATCCTTATCAAAACTCCAATAGCATTTTTCAAAGAAATAAAATGAATAATCATAAAATTTGTATGGAAGCATTAAAAAACCTTGAATAACCAAAGCAATCTTGAGAAAGAAGAACAAATCTGGAGGCATCATGCTCCCTGATTTCAACCTATATTACAAAGCTATAGTAATGAAAACAGTATGATTCTGGCATCAAACCAGGCATGGAACAGAATAGCAAGCCCAGGAAACAAACCCATGTATTGACGGTAAATTAATTTACAACAAAGGAACCCAGAATATATGAGGGGGGACCCCCAAAAACTGGAATGTATTTATAAAAAATTATGTATTTAAAACACGTTTAAACTTTAGTCACCCTCAAAGTATCCTCGGTTTGATGCAATACACCTATCAAAATGCTTTTTCTTTTGCTCAAAACTGTTTTTGAACTTGTCAGGTTTGATGCCTCTTAGTGCTTCTCCCATGTTTTGTTTCACCTTTTCCACATTGGCAAAACATTTTTCTTTCAAGGACTTTTTTCATTAGGGAAACAGAAAATGTCTCTTGGGGTGAGATTGGGTGAATAGGGAGGGTGGGACATGGGGTCATGCTGTTTTTGGTCAAAAACTGCTGCACGCTTGGCACAGCGTAGGCAGATGTGTTGTCATGCTGCATGTTGTCTGAGTAAATCACCCATCATGAAATGGGCAAACGTGTTGAAAGTCTCCAAAATAAATTCACTGAAGCTGAAGACAGCCTGTCACAACAATGCCAGCTGGTACAGTGAAGCAGATGGTTTCCTAGAACACTCACCTAGTGGGGGAAGCCTGTACTACAAGGTGCCCACCTTCTAGAAGATAATTTTGGGGTTTTTTAGGTACTCCTTGTACAATGGGAAAAAGACTGTCTTCAATAAGTGGTGCTGTGAAAAGTGAACAGCCACATGAAAAATAACGAAACTAGACCACTCTCTTATATCACACACAAAAATTAACTGAAAATGGACTAAACACAAATGTAAATCTGAAATCATAAAACTTTTAGAAGAAAACACAGGTAACAAATGCCTCCTTGACATTGGTCCCAGTTCTGATAGTTTGAATCTGACACCAAAAGAAAAAGCAACAAAAGCAGAGCTTAATAAGTGGGACTGTAGCATACTAAAAAGTTTCTGCATGGCAAAGGAAACCATCAACTGACTAAATGTGAGAAAATACTTGCAAATTGTATATATGACATGAGGCTAATATCTAAAATATATAAAGAACTCATATAACTTAATAGCAAAAACAAACAAAGAAACCATCAAAATCCCCACAAACAATTTGATTAAAAAAATTGGGAAGAAGATTTGAATAGACATTTTTCTAAAGAACATAAATGATGGCCAACAGTACATGAAAAAAGGTTCAACATCATTAATCACAAGGGAAATGCAAATCAAAACCACGAGATACCGCCTCACACTTGTTAGAATGGCTATTATCAAAAAGACCAGAAATTACAAGTGTTGGAGAGGATGTGGAGAAAACAGAATCCTTGTGCACTGTTGTAAATGTAATGTAATATAAACTGGTACAGCCACTATGGAATAAAGTATGGAGGTTCCTCAAAAAATTAAAAATAGAACTGTTAAAGATTCATCCATTTCATTTCTGGGTGTTTATCTGGAAAAACAAAAAGCATAGAATGAAAGCCCTAATTAAAAATGACATATGCATCTCTATGTTCATTGCAATACTATTTATAATAGGCAAAATATGGAAACAACCTAGGTGTCCATGGATAGATAAAAAAGATGTAGTGTATATATACAATGGACTATTACTCAGTGATAAAAAAGAATGAAATCTTGCCATTTACAACCACATGGATGGACCTCAAGGACCTTATGCTAAATGAAATATGAGTGTAAGTCAGAGAAAGACTTCTCAATTAATGACCGAGTTCTGTTCTTACAGATAGGTTGTTAAGCGAATTGGTTGATAAGCGAGGAGCTTAAAGACGATGTCTTGTAGGATATGTAGGATAGAATATGTATTTTTCAGTAGATATCACATGACACTGCACTTATAAATGAAATATGTAGTCTTGTGTGATTGTGAATGCTTCATGTAGTGAATATTAACCGACTGTGGGAAGAAGACAAAGACTGAGATAGGGGATTCCCTGAGTTGGAGACTGGTTATAAGTCCTAGCAATTGTTAACCAGGTAGGTGGTTAAGTGAAAAGCGGTTATACAGTATGACCTCTCTTATATGTAGAATCTAAAACAAAAAACAAAACAAAACAAAACAAAAACAAGCTCACAAGAGTAGTGGTTATCAGAGATGGGGGTGGAGGGATGAGAGAAATGGTTGAAGGAAGTCAAAAGGCAAAAAGAAAAGAAATATACAGGTCCTTTAAGAAAACTGTTAAACTTGTTGACATTAAAAAATCTGGATAAATGGAGAGGTATTATCTGATTGTCAATGGCAACACTCAATAACATCATAACCTTAATCTTACCACTTTAATCAGTTTTTAATAAAAAAAATCACAACTGAATTTGTGAGTATTTAGTGATGGGGTACTTAACAAGCTGATAGTGAAATTCATATGGAAAGCAAAGGGCCAAGAAGAGCCAAGACAATTTTGTAAAACAATAAAGACAGGGGATCATCCTACTGACCAAAAAATAAAAATTAAAAAAAGGTATGTTAAAATACATTATAGGATATAAGACTGAAAATATAGATTGTGTTCAGATTAGATTACAGAGGCCCTTTAATTATTGGCTAGGGAATTTGAACTTTATATTGAAGTTTATGGAGGAAACATTGAGTATTTTCTAGCACAGTAAGGTGATGGATTAGAGCTTTCTCTCAGGAAAGTTAATCTGGCAGCACTGTGTAGGAAGTATGGAGATGTGGAGAGACATTAAGGAAATTGTCTCAGGTCAGAGATATTGAGGGCCTGAACCATGGTGGCAGAAAGGGGAAAGGAAGAAGGGGTGCATATGGAAAAGATATTATAGATTGAATTATTAGGACTTGACATTTAAGTGCAGAGACCAAAAGAAAGGAATGGTTCAAAGGTAGCTCAGAGTTAAACTTTAGGTGAAAAGAAGAATGGTAATACAATTAATAGAAAAAGAAGTCAAGGAACATGTTTTGGAGATGGGAGCAAAGAGGATTTCTATTTTTAATTTTGATTCCTAATTTTAATTATCTGCTTGGAGCAATAGAACTGAACAGTATAATGGGAGAACAGAAATATAGAAAAGGTCATTAAAAAGCTTCTGTTGATTTCTGATTCTATAATTATATTCTTGGTCTAAGGACCCAGGTCCATCTCCTAATTGGGACATCTCTTATCCCATGGGACATATAAAAGCTTTCAAATACATAACCTAGCTCTCACTTCTATAATACCTCTTGGTTTGAAGGCTGTATTTCACGGGTCACAAGTCTGTGTGACTGACATAAGAAATGACCTTTCCTGAGTCATTTTGTCCTGGAGAATGTTTTGACTCTATTAGACTCAATATTTACCCACCTCCACTTCCTGTCATGTACAGGAAATGATCTATAACAACTTTATTTAATATGGTCTATTTTAAAGTAATATCTACATGATAAACAGAAACTCTCCACATAGTAATAAGAAAGTTATTCTCTTATAGGCAGATTCTTTGATAAGCCAAATAGCTGCCCAGTGTTTTATCTGCCATTCCTTTGAGAAGTGCCCTCGTTAGAGCAATATTTTGAACAGATTGCTGAAACACTGATGAACAAAGTTGTTCTATCTGAGGTGCCTCTTCTGAAAGTGAGATTTGGGGGGGAATAGGCAACATTTCTGTTTTGTTGTAAATTTAATCTTGATTTTTTTTTTTTGTTATAGATGATAGATTAGAGATATAATAGACAGATAGATGCATAGATGTTTGGATAAATGAATAGGTGTCTAGAATAAATGAATATCATAATTGGCCTTTTAAAACACTGTTGATATTGCTGGGTATGCAGAAATACTTTGATTAATACATTTAGGTTAAAATGCTTCTAAGATAAAAATCCTTCAGCTATGATTAAATGATGAATTTTAGTTATCCTTGTATCACCCATCTTGTTGCCAGTGTAGCTGGGCTCTAACATAAGCGACAGTTGTCAGAAAATGAATACTTTAAAAAGGACTTCTATATCTAAATACATATATTTAATCAGAGAGTCCTTTGGCTTCTGAAAATAAGTTGTCTAATGAGAATTTCATTTGAGCAGCTGTGACTGTGGAGGTCAACAGGCATTGCCTATGAGAATATGGCCCAGCTGGTTAAATCTGGTTGTTGTCGTGATTTAAATGGTCAAGTGCTGCTTGTAATCCAGGACCGTCTGTTTGTAAAGGGAATAGTGAATGCTTCAGCATAATGTACAGCTGTTTTAATCTCTCTTTAATAATAGTGCTTCAGCCACTATCATGTCTTGTGTATCATGGTACTAAGTGTGTGATCCTCGGCCGAGTGAAGTGGTTTGGGTCAAGTTCTGGAGTCATATGAGACTGCACAGAAAGGGACACATGATATAAACCTCAATTCTGACAAAACAAAACCTTTCTGACTTTTTTTTTGGAGGGTTGGTTCCCTGAGCAGGGATCGAACCCAGGCTGTGGCGGTGAGAGCGCCGAAGCCTCACCACTATACCACCAGGGAACTTCTGTCTTTCTGCGTTTTTTACCCTTTTGAAAGACTTGTTAAATAATAATTATTGTGATCAAGAGGGAACGATAAATCTTATAATTGAATAGAAAGAAATATTAGAATAAGTGATCTCTTTTTGATAGAGGCTATAAACTTAATGGAAAGTATATAGGGTTTAGGCACAGTTCCATAGGCTACATATTGGTCAGAAATTACAGTATTGTCCAGTGGAATTGTGTGCTTCAAGTGATCATGATAATAAAAGTATGTGGATTCATTTGCCTGTGGATGTAGAGAAAGGGCATGGGCATTTGAGCTTGGGATTCTTGGTAGGATAGGCTTGCCAATGGGTTATGCAGCTGTTACCCAGCACAAGAATGAACACGTGTTTATGTGTATATCTGATGGATTATTATCATTATTCACATCTCTAAACAATAATTTGGATTTCTACATATATTTTCACTGAAGTATATTTAGTTAGCCTATATGTTGGTATGTATTCTTCATCTGATAGCTTTGCTATACTAAAGGAGGAATGTGATATAGTTCAAACGAGAAAACTCATTTTTGAAAGTCATATGTTTTTGAGTGAGCTATTATAGATCTGGGTTTGAATATAAGTTTTAATATTTGAAGAGGTGGTATAGCCTAGTGGACTCTGGAGCTAGGTTGCGTGTGTTTGAAACTCAATTCAGCATTTGACAGGTGGACGACATAGGGCACCTCTGTTCTGCCTCAGTTTTCTCAACCGAAGAAATGGACATAATTGTAGTGTTAGCATGAGATCAAGATTTAGTTAATGCAACTGAAGCATTTAGAACCTTACCAGAACATAGTAAATGCTCAGTAAATATAACCAACATCATTTCCTAGCTGTGTGAGTTGAAACAAATTATTTAGTTCTTTTATGCTTCAGTTGCCTCATCTGTAAAATTGGATGAATAATATTTACCTTGCAAGATTTTGTGAAGATTTAACATATTATACATAAAAAAACCACATAGCTTTTATAATTGTAATTATTACCCTTTTGCTATTATAACTACTACTATTATTATTATTTGAAGAAACATCTAAGAGAAATATTACAGGAATCTCATCCTGTAGCACAAACAGAGTTCTAGGAAATGCCCCATGGTGTTAGGGGATTTAGCGTTTGGCAGCAATGATGTTCATGTTTTCTGGAAGAGCCATTGAGTTTAAGTCCCCTTTCAGGCTTTTTGGAAAAGCTGATACTAAAGTTTCCCCACTGGAAGCCAATCTTCCCTGCTGAGAAATATGCAGAATATGATGTCGTCAGTAAGAGAGGTCGGTAAAGCCTTGGATGAGGTTTTTAGATACTACACAGTTAAGAGCAATGTATTACTATTAAAGTAAAACATCTGTTAAAAGCCCATGCTAAAAACAAAAATAAGTTTAACATTTCTACCATGCTAAAGCATCAAACATTTTTTTTAAAGCAAAATTTATGGATATTAGGTTTTGCCACTGTTCTGATATTGGTGAAGTGTTTAGGATATATCCCAGGATATAAATCTTTCTTTATATTTCTCATTCATAGGAGAAATTGGAAAGGTTTTTAATTTCTGCATAAGAAATGCATTAATAATGAAGACACCAGAATTATTATTTCAAATAAGTTGGAAATTTCTAGTCATTTAAATGCTAAAGTTCCCCAAGACCACTCATACTATAGGTGAAGAAGTAATCAGCTATTCAGAGCAGTGCTGATGATAATTTCTTTTCAATTATTTTTTTTTCTTCTGTTTAAAATACAATTTTTTCTCCCTATGATATTTGTGTCCTTGCTTCTGTTTTAAAGAATTTGTATCATATACATAGGTAAGACTTACCTAGTACCAGATAGTTTAAATAAACATATTTTATGAAAGTATTGTGTAGTGAAGGAATAAAATATATGGTGATGGAAAGAGAACTGACTTTGAGTAGTGAACACAGAATGCAACACATAGACAATGCACTGTAGAATTGTATGTAATTTTTGCTAACCAATATCACTCCAATAAATTTAACAGTAAAATTAAAATTTACGAAAAAAAAAGAAGAATGGGGCTAATAGTACTTTGATCACAGTATTAAAGATTAAATAAAAGATTTTTAAAAATGAGGAACTGTAACTATTGGTTTTTGAATTATGAAAAATGAGGAGCTAGAACTATTGGTTTTTGAATTATGAAAAGAATTAAGCTTGGTATGATTTTGTGTTTAGTATATTTGCTTTCTAATTTTTTTTTTGAAACTGGTCATTCTCTCATGCAACTTTATAAAATATATAATCAGCCTGAATCCTGTGAACCCCAGACATTCTGGACAAATCTTGATTATTTCAATTTGCTGTTTTGTGACTCCCATTTCCAGTGATTCAACTAGTTGGTTGAATCATTTTCTTAACTTCATCTTGTGTGTTTTTGCCTTGAAAAGATACCTCAAATTTCTTGGCCCATTTCTATCTGCTCAGATTTAAACATTCTTTTCTTAAAGCTCTTTCTCTAAGAAAGTTAAGAACAGATGCAGGCAATTGCTTCTGATTTTTCCTCCTACTGACCTGGGAAGCATGAAAATGTTCTTATGGCATTTTGTTGTTTAGAGAGAGAATGAAGTTTTCTCATGGTTTGATAAAAATAAGTTGTATCTTGTGATTTCTAACCTGTGGAGTTTCAGTGGATCGTTAGCATTTTGCATTTTTTTTTCCAACTGAAAATTCATTAGATTGACTTCTTCAGGATTTATACTGGGATTCTCAAAAGTTAATAGGGGGACATTTTTAGATCTATATTCTTTTTCTTATACAGTATGTATGGAAAATCAAAAAAAAAGAAAGGAAAATATAAACTTAAACAAGTGTTTATTATGCAATATTTGACACATGTATATTATAAGGCATAAAAATAAAAACCTGTGAATTCATCATCTAAATTAATAAAAATTACTAATACTATTGAATCTATCTGTTTTGTTTACCTGTCCAGTTCCCTTTGTTTTCTACCTAGATGTAACTGCTGCACAACTTTGTGTTTATCACTTTTCTATCTTGTTTTAGAAGTTTTTTATGTGTTCCTAATTAGTGTATTATTTAGCCTTGTTTATTTTAGAAATATATGTAAATGGTACCACTCTGTAACCTTCTGTGATTTGCTTTTGATACTCATAATTATATCCTAAGATAAATTTTGCTCTGTGCAACTTTAGTTTATTTTCAGGTTTGTATAATATTCCATGGAAAGCTATCCAGGGCTGTTTGGAAAAAATCCAGTCATAAATGCCTCTATTTTTCATGTTACATGGCTGGATACTTTCCAGACAGCCCTTGTAGATCTTGCTTGACTGTCTCTGGACATTTGGATGATTTCCAGTTTCCTGCTAGTACAATGATGGTATGGAGATTCATGCACATGTGTCTTATGATACACATGTGCATGCATTTCTTCTCTAGGTTATATTCTTAGGAGTGGAATTGCTGTTGACAAATTTTTGTGTTCTTTTTTTACGCTGTTAGAAAATGTTACACAAAGAAGTGTGTGTGAGTGATAATCCCTGAAAGCTTTAACTTAACTGTTCATCCCTTTTGGTTTCACCTTCCTCAAAATGTCTAGTGCAGATTTCTTTTTATCACTGAGATTTTCAGAAACTCACAAGAGCCTTTGATGGACCCTTCACTGCCATTTTCCTTTGTCTTTTTGTTGCATCTTGATAGAATGTCTTCGGCCCTTCTTTCAACTATGAGCACGAGTGTATTGTCATTTTCCCACTGGACTATGATTACTAGGTATGTTAGGAAATACACTTTTTCCCCTTTGATCCTCTTTATTGACGTTTCTAGCTTATTGCAGTTTTGAATTAAAGAAATTACTGATCTCTAATTATATCAAGTTTACAATAATTTTTCTTAAATACTCCACATTCAAAATTAACTAGCAAATTCTGATTGTTACTGCCACTATTCTATCCAACTCTTATATTGAAATAGAAATTGTTCTAGCCAGTTGATTTGTTAGCTGGAAATCTTCACTTCTTTCTTAGGATGTTTAATTTGAGAATTCTTTCAGATATTAACCTTGATTTGATGTGCATTCTTGTCCTGACTTTGATAACTTACTGGAGAGTACTTGATAATTAATTAACTACTTAATTAATTAATGTCCTTAGCACTAGTTTTTAAATATGGAAAATGAAGACAGTGGTCTAACATTTAAGGTCAAATTTTAAAATTCTATGCTGCTTTGATTTTCTTTTAGGAGTTTGTGTCTAAATTTTAGCATCCACTATTAGTAACTTTCTTTTTCACATTGTTTTCAGACTGAACAAGTCAACTGCACCAATTTCTTGATTTATTTTCTTTAATTATGCTTGAAATAGTCCTTTATTATTCCCGATTTCTTTTTTTCTGATGCTGGGGTCTTTACAAAATTTCAATGTCTGAAAAAGTCATTGTCCAATGAAGTATTTACAAACAATGCCATGAAGATTGGCTCAGAGAGTGCTACGTATGGTTTGAGAGATTGGCAGAAGGTGATATTAGGAGGGTAACACGATCCAGACGAAGGTAAAGGTCAATAATTCTACCTTTTGGCTAGGCTGTTGTAAAGGGGTTTGGGGCCTGAGAGGGAATTCCTGGCCATAATTATTAGCCATATGAGGCTTTGGCTTAATGCTGAATAACTGTGACACTTAGGCCTATCATAGCTTTCTTGAGGGTTTAAATATGACTAAGGAACCATCACTGAAAGATCAGACAAGTACTCTCACAATGAAATCTTAGAAGCAGGCCATCTACTAGCATTGGGAGTGCAGAAGTTAAAGGCCTGTGGATTTCTCTTATTGTTCTCTCATAATGAATTGAAAATGAGTAAATACAAATAGATGACTACAAAAAAAATGAAGGTATAATGAAGAACAACTATGAAAAAGTTGACAAAGTATTGAATTATTTGCAACAAGAACCATGCAGGTGGCTACTGTTACGCTATGTGTGATTTTTTAATGAAGGCAACCTGTAGTCATTGGGCAGTTTTTAGGGTGGTTAACAAATTGTGTACCCTGGGATTTCGTTCAACTCTAGGATGCAGTCAGTGGCTTAACTGGAACTTTTTGGCAGATCCTCAGAAATACCTCTTATCTTACACTTTTGGCTGATGCTGTAGACAGGGAAGAAATAGAAAATTTAAGAATTGAGGCATAAGCAACATGCTGTTTTGGTGCTGTTTCCCTTTGTTTTCAGCTAGGAGAGGGAGACTGAGGGAAACTACCTTAGTAGTACTGAGTGTAAAGAAGTGCTAAAACTTATTCTTTGGTCTTTTGGATAATAATTGATGATATCACATATAGTGATAGTGTCATTTTGAAATATAGCAGTACATTAATGTTGTTTGCTTAGAGATATTATCATAAAACTCATGTGTACAAAAGCTCATGTGTTAATTTTCTTTCTTTATTATTAATTTCGATTAAACTCTTAAGCCCCCATGTTGACTATTAGCAGAAAGTCTGGTCCCACTTCGGATAAACTCAGTCAGTCAGGATTTAACTTCAGTCAGTTAGAATTATTGCCCCTTTCACTTCTTCACGGTGTTATCTGATATTCAGAGGGTTTAGGCATTTTATTGGCTTTGGAACATTGGTATCTGGCCAGTGATCATCAATCTCTATTATGCTTGGAATAAAATTCATTGCTTAACATCCAAACACCATACTCTGGCTTTAAAGATGCATCTTGTATTACTTTACCCTTTTCTCAGGCCACTCCAGCTGCACTGACCTTTATTCCCCCTTCTCAAGCACATTTTGGTTTCTTTGCAACTTGCTTTTCCCTGTATCTAGAATAATATTCCTTTAGATCTATGTACACTGGCTCCTTCTTATCATTCAGATCTCAGCTTAATTATCACTTTCTCAGAGAGGCCTTACTTAACTTCTAAATCTAAAGTAGACTTCAGTTATTCTTTAACGTATTACTATATTTCATTTTCACCTTAGCATTTCTCACTACCTGATACCCTCTTATTCATTTGTCTTCTTCATTGTCTGTCTCACCCCACTAAAGAGGGAAAGTCAATGCGCAGAGACCCTCTCTGATTTTTCCACTGCTGTATTCCAGTGCCTAATAATTACTAGAATGTAAGACTCTTACTAAATGTGTGTTGATTGAATGAATGAATAAAGATTGTTAAACGATCTGGAATGGTACCTTTTGTTTTCACTTCTGCCTGTCTTTGCATTTTTATTTTTTCTCCCCACTCTCTTAAATGCATCTTTTTCTTTAATAATATTGCAGGCCAATGTAAGAAGTAAAAATAATTTCCTCTTTTCATGGCCCTTATTCTCTTTACTGGCTCACATTACCCATTTAAAAGTCAGCTGCTGCCCATGTGGCTGTGATTAGACGTGCAATTCCATTTTCTGTTGTCCACTAGGTTAGACATACACTTCCTAACTATTCTGAAACTACAAACGTCAGTCCTCCATTTGTCATAACTGTATGTGGAACTATTACTCTTGCCATGACGTTACACAAATGAGGAAATTTCTTAGCTATGTACTAATTATTCAAACTCTGGTAAAAACTGAGAGTCACCATCTCTCACTGTGGCTACTCTACTCTTTACTTGCTGTGTAGTCCTATTAGCTTCAGAGGTTATGGGTATTCTTGGAATCTGGCAGAGACTAATTTCTTTGACTTTTTTCTTAGTTTAATTTCTTTTTTCTAACAATAATACTTGATCATTATCCCCACACCTGCTTATTTTTCTTTGATGTAAATATAACTAGCACATTCCTTAGTCATATTAGAGAGCTACTACGCATCATTAGAATTTGGCTTGTGGGGTTCTTTTCTAATCTTTCTCTAGTGAGCACGCTGATTAAGAAACTTGAAGATGTAACAATCTCATGACAAGTGTTCTTATCTAAAGAGTCAGCACTATGTTGAAATTGAATTGGTCCACCACACTTTATGTTCAGCCATTATCCCTACTAACCAGAATAACTTTCTATCTCCCCTCTACTTATCTAAAATTTCCATCTATCTATTTTACAATAGGCAAAAGCCAGATCATATCTGGTATTCTACTAACTACTTTAGTCCTCATAATTTCTTTCTTCTCTAAAATTTGTGGATCTAAAAAAAAGTAAAATTAATAGAAACAGAGAGTAGAAGAGTGATTGCCAAGCTCTGGGGGGTGGGGGTAATAGTGAGAGGTCAGTAAAAGGATACACACTTGTAGTTATAAGGTAAATAAGGTCTGAGGAGCTAATGTATAACATGGTGACTATAGTTGATAATACTGTATTATCCAATGAAATTTGCTAAGATTAATGTAAATCTTAGCAGAGTAGAACTTCAATGTTCTTAACCCCTTCCCATCCCCACAAAGAAGTAAATAGGTGATGTTATGGATGTGCTAATTAACTTGATGGGAGAAATTCTTTTATAGTGTATGTGTATCAAATCGTTACATTGTGTACTTTAAATTTCTTACAATTTTATTTGTCAGTTACACATCAACAAAGCTGAAAAAACACCCAACTCTATACCACTCCATTTGTCAGTAGATTGTAACTCTAATCACGTTGTTTACTATTATTTAAATTGAGATTTTTGTTGAGATAATTATAGATTCACATGCAGTTGTAAGAAATAATACAGAGAGATCCAATGTGCACTTGGTCCATTTTACCCTGGTGATTGCATTTTGCAAAACTACCATATAATATCACAACAAGGGTATTGATGTTGATACAGTCCACTAAGCTTATTCATATTTCTCCAGTTTTAATTGTATTCAGTTGTGTGCGGTTGTGTACATTAAGTTCCATACAGTTTTATGACCTGTAAATCATCCATATAGTTTTATATATCCACCACACAACCATGATACTGCATTGTTGCAATGCCACAAGGATCCCTATGTTGCCCTTTTATAACCACACCCACTTCCCTTCCACTCTGACACTCCTCACCCTCTGTGCCAAATTCCTGTCAACCACTAATATGTTCACTTCGAACATGATATCATTTCAATGATGTTATATAAATGGAATTATATAGTATGTAAAGTTTTGGAATTGGCTTTTAAAAAAAAACTCAGCGTAATTCCCTGGAGATTCATCCAAGTTGTTGCATATTTAATAGTGTATACTATTTTTTTATTGCTGAGTCTCATTCAGTGGTATGTAGCACATGGTATGTATCACAGTTTGTTTAACCATTTACAGGTTGAAGAACATCTTTAATTCAAACATTGGATATTACAAATAATATTATTATAAGCATATGTGGATAGATTTTTATGTGAACATAAATTTTGATTTCTCTGGGATTAATACCCAAGAGTATAATTTCTGGGTTGTATTGTAATAGACGTTTAGTTTTATAAGAAACTGTACCATTTTATATTCCCACCAGCAATGTATGGGGGATCTAGTTTCTTTTCACCTTTTGTCACATGCATTTTAACCATTCTGATAGGTGGTGCATAGTGATATCTCAATGTGGCTTTAAATTGTATACCTTTCAAGGCTAGTGATGTTCAACATCATTTTATGTGCTTGTTTGCCATCTGTCTATCTATCCTCCATGGTGAAATGTCTATTCACATCTTTTGTCTATTTTTTAATTTGATATTTTTAAACTTTAGAGTTGTGAAACTGCCATTTTGACTGGAACTCCAATGATAGTTCTTTGTTAATCCAGCTACTAGTCCTATGTTGGATACGTGGTTTGCAGATATTTCCTTCCAATCAATAGCTTGTCTTTACATAGGCTTTCATGGAGCAGAAGTTTAAAATTTTGAAGAGGTCCAATTAAGCAATTTTTTATTTCAGGGATCATGCTTTTGGTGTCAAGTCTAAGAACACGTTGCTTAGCCCTGTATTCTAAACATTTTCTCCTATGATATTTTTCTAAAAGATTTATAGTTTAAAGTTTTGTTTTTGCAGTATATAATCCATTTAGAGTTAATTTTTTGTATCAGGTGTGAGGTTTAGGACACATTTTTATATAAGGTATGAGGTTTGGGTTTCATGCATTTTGTTAGCAAAGGTCATAGGATACAAGATCAACACATAAAAATCAATCACGTTTCTATATATGAACATATAAAACCAAAATTAAAAACACAATACTGTTTACAGTTGTTTAAAATACAATCAAAAGCTTAGGTATACACTTAACATGTATAGGATCTGATGCTGAAATTATAAAATGCTGATAAAAGATATCAAAGAAGACCTAAATAAATGGCAAGATATACCGTGTCATGGGTTGGAAGACTCAATACAATAAATATGTCAATTCTCCACCAAATGATCTCTGTGTTTAATGCAGTCCCTATCAAAATCCCAGCAAGGCTACCATGCACATAGATAAGCTTATTCTAAAATTTACATAAAAAGGACAGGCCCAAGAATTTTCTAAGATAATCTTGATAGAGCAGAATAAAATGTTAGGAATCACTCTATTCAATATTAAGGTTTACTATTTAGCTACAATAATAGAAACGATGTGGTTTTGGCAGAGAAAGAATACACATTGATCATTGAAATATAAGAGAACCATAAAAATATGCTCAACTGATTTTTGACAAAGATGGATAGTATTATTTGGTATTTTATATTTATTTATCTTGCCTCCCAAGAAGATTTTAATTTTCCTGAGGGCACAGACCATATCTTTAGTCTATCTTCACAATGCCCACTATAGATTTTATTTTATTTTATTTATTTATTTATTTATTTTTGGGTAGCTCCTTGGCTGGGAATCGAACCCAGGCCACGGCGTTGAGAGTGCCGAAGCCTAGCCACTACACTACCAGGGAACTCTGCCCACTATAGATTTTAGCATATAATATTCATTAGTCTAAAAATCTGTTAATTTATAAAAGGTTCCAGAGAGGTGAATGATACTATGGCTCAAAGGAAATGAATAGATTCAATTTTTAGGGAGTGTCTCTCAGTTAAAAAAGCATACACAAACCTATTTAAATGCACACATGCTCCTTCCTATATATGCTCATTATTTCCGTGAGCATTTATTAATCTCTCTCATCTGGTAGTACAATGGGCCTGGGGTGGGAAGAGGTAAAAATGGAAAAAGAGGAGGAGAAGAAGAAGATGAATACAGGGATAAATAGATGTTAGTTTTTAGTAGCTCATAGTTTAGCTGGGGAAACACATGCACATAGAGTAATTGTGTAAGTGCTATGGTAGAAGATGCTTTAAAATGCTGTGGAGGTACAGAAGACAGAAATATAATTTATCTTGGAGATCTAGGAAGGGATTTATAAAGACATTTGAACTGGATTTTGGTGAATTATTAGCTAAAATTTGGTGAATTTTTGCAAACAAGAGCTGTAGAATCCCAGGTAGAGAGAACAGCATGGTATGAATAAACCTGTAAGTCTTATGAATTCAAGAGGTTTGGTGTGGCTAAGACAAGACATGGCTGAAAAAAATAACATTGAGGTCATTCTAAAGAGTTTGAATTTTCTTTTGGGTAAGAGAGCAATTGAGAGGTTTTAAGTAGGAGGACAAGTGATATAATTGGATACATTTCTTGGGAAAGTAACTTGGGTGGCATTTTGGAAAATGGCAAGGCCAAATGCAGGAGGATCTTTAGTAGGCTATTTTAATGAGCTTCGCATGTACTAATAAACGTCTAAAAACACTAAGGCAGTGGCAGGGGAAAGAAAGGAGCAATCAGCTTTTAGATATGGGGTGTTAGGTTGGGAAGAGAGTCAAAGTCCACTGGAGTATTTTAGCAGAGAGATTTATTGGTGAGGCTATTCTGATTGTGAATATAGACGGATTAGAAGGATTAGGGAAAAGGTTTGGGTTTAGACATACTGAGTTTGAGCATTCTGGGAAAAGGGATACATCCCCCAGGCAGATGTAAGACTAACTGTCCAGGAGATTAGGAGAGAACATCCCTGGACTCCCTTTGCTATCATTGTTATGGATTTAGTTTCCTTTTATTAGAGAACTTAATGCAATTAGTCATTGTTGCTTTCAGGTGGTCTCAAATTTGCTCCAATGTGGAAGCTCTAACCCGTCATTCTATTCATATAAAAGAAGAGAAGCGACTATAGGCCAATATGGGTCCTGAGCATCTATCTGTTCAGGTAAACTCAATTGTGTATGCGTAGCCCAGTGGTTCAAACTGTCAGTAGCACTGACATCACTTGGGAACTTGTTAGAAATGCAGATTCTTGGATCACATCCTTTACCTACTGAATCAGAAACTCGGGGATGGGGCCCAGCAGCCTGTGTTTTAACAAGCTTGCCAGGTATTCCTGATACACACTAAAGATTGGCAACTATGTTATAGCAGTCTACTGTACTACATTGGCTATTCTATACTAGAGCCCAACCCATAGAATATGATACCATAAAATCGTGTTCTCACTGGCAGCATATCTTCATGATCAATAATTGTCGAACAAGTGATGAAATAATTGATAATTTTATTTGATTAGTAGGACGAAAGTACAAGCTACAGGTTCTGTATGTCAAGGTGTATAGACATTACCTTCTCATTTTGTTACTATTTCTTTAAATCTTATTTCATATAAATTTATATCTCTGAGTATCTGGAAGATAAAATTGATGTGATGTCATGAAGAAAAATGAAATTCAGGACTACTTTAGTGGTTTAGTGACTAGTTACGGTGATAATGTTAGGGGCTCTGGTTAGGGAAGAAACCTACAACAGCAAAAAGGAACATTATTGTGTGGTTTCAGATGTATTCATTTGGGTTCAGATTTTTTTTTTTTTTTCAGTTTCTGTTCCTTGATCAAAGGTATAGCTCTCGAGTCGTAGTAGATGATCCCTTATCTGAGAATGCTTAATAGATATTATCAGATGGTGAACCCAATTTAATATGGAAAACAGAACCCAAGGTAATTGGGCTTAGGCAGGCTACCTCTCACTTGCCAAAGAAAATCTTGGCTTCTTGTTAGACATGTAGATCTAGAAGTACTGAGGTGGCCGGGGCGTAAGTGAATTTCCTAGTTGTTTAGGTGAAAAGCCTCGGGTTTCTCTGGTGATGAACTTTGGTTTTCGTTAGCCCCACTTGCTCTGCCATTCCTGCTGTGTTGCAACAGGGCTTAAAAGTGCTTTAAGTGCTTGTGACCGTGGTAATGAATGAAAATGTCTTTCCAGCACTGAGAGGATTGCATTAGACTGAATAGTCACCTCACTTGTAAAAGCACTATTAGATGGGGGCAGCTGTGAGTAAGGATAACGATTTGTGTCCACTGCTTATTTACTGAAAATTGTCAATGTATTATTTATTGAGAGCTCTCCAGACAGTGCTTGTCAGAATAAAAATGTCAGCTCTGAGCAAAATGTTATAATATATAATAAAAATGCTAGGTGCGCATTTTAGGGAGACAACTAATTAGATACACTTTTTCTAAAGGAAGGGGCCGTGAAAATGTCTTATATTGTGGATTTTCTCCATTTGTATAAGTTCTTTTATTTGCCCACCGCTCCACTCAGTATTTGGTTTAGAAACTTACCATGCCTTAGAAATTATTGGAGCAAGTGCGTGTCGTTGCCATTAGACAACCACAGCAGTGAGGAGGCTTGCTGAAGTACGGAGGGAGGGCCTGCCTTGCCATCCCGCGGTGAGCAGCTGCCCTCACCTCCATGTTCTGTCTGAAATGAGATGTCACTTCCACCCCGAGCAGTGCTCGCGGAAGCCTGCCTCCAGTGTCAACAACATAAAATTATTAAGCTTATTCCTCAGCCGTGCTAATTAACCCCAAACAAATTTCACATTAAGGAAACAGAATTCAATCAATGTAAATGTTATTGCTGTGTATTACTGTAAGCAATAATATAGTGGCTAAAATAATTAATTATTTTTTATTTTTTTAAAAGAAAGTATTCTCTTTTATAATGTTGCAAAATATTTTGTGGATTCCTCCCACGCCCCACCCCTTTATTTGGCTTTTCCTGGTGTAGAATACAATGGAACTGTCAAGGCCTGGGTAATACGCAGTCATTTTTTTACGGGAAGAGAAAAATGTATTTTGGAGTGCTTCAGGTTTGCTTAGTCTAATATGTTTTCATTGGCAATACATATGCAGATTTCGTCTCCTCCTACCTATTCTGGTTCACTGCTCATTGTAGCTCACTATCATTGTAGCAATTTCCTGTCCTTTTCCTACCAGTTTTAAATAAAAAAAGATATATGGTGATGATGGTGGTGGTGGGAATGATTAGGATAAGGGGGTGGTTAAATACAATCCACTTCTGAGGAGAAAAAAATGAAATGCCATTTTACTGTATTTCAGTTTTGGGGAAGCAATTGCCAATAAAGATTTTCCCGTATATGTGTGCGTGTGTGTGTGTGTGTGTGTGTGTGTGTGTGTGTGTGTTTAAATCTGGGCTAACACAGGAAGTCAAATTATCCTCTTCAAGATGATTTTCTTATATTTTTTTGAAAACAACCAGACTTCTAAATAATTGTGTGGTTGTGCCTGTGATAACTTTAGATAAATTTATCATTATCATCATCATCCTGAAAAAACTTTTAAAGATGAGGTGCAGAAGCCAGATGACATGTAGCTTTACTTTTCATGTAGTAAAATGCATATTTGATTAATATGGAATTATTTATCAGAGATAGCATAGTCTATGGTGTATGGAACACAAATCAAATACAATTTGTATTAAGCTTATTCTGAGATAGATACTTCCTTTAACCCATATATACCATCAAGTGTTAAATTAACTTTAAAATGTAAAGTAATTTAACAAAATGAGTAACAGTAAAACAAACTGTTACTTTTCAGATTTAACAGCAACCATTTCATTGTAATTTTACCATCTTCTAGCAAATGTCAATCTCTGTCCTTCTCCATCCCCAATTAGTTCAGTATCCTATTTCATGGCTACTCTTAATTCCTTACTCTTCTCTATTAAAACTGTCTTAACCTTGGTAGGAGTATTTAATCTTTTCATCATAACTTAAATACCTAACAAGCAGGTTGCTACTAAATATTTACAGTGATGCCAAAACTAATAACAAGAACATAAATGTTCCAAGGAATAGCTGGAGCATGCTACTGAAAAAAAAAAAAAAAGAAAAAAATATATGTATGTATACACACACACACACACACACACACACACATATATATATATAAATTTTTTATGATGTGCTTGAGAAGAAATTAAAATCTTGTGGAAGGACTGTTTTAAGATAACATCTGAATGTACCATATACTTGATTATATATTTTGGTTTCATCTGGTTTGTTTCAGATGATTATTTATATTTTGTTCTAATTGTTTAGTTTCTACAACCAGAGAATTATTTTCTTTTTGAATACTTTGGACATTTATTCTTACCTTTCCAAAGAAGACAACTTTAGATTTTATTCATTTGCATACATAGGAAACTGGTAATATACCAAGGATTATAAGATTCTATGTTTAGTAATTTTAGAATCACATAAAATTTAGACAATGAAGAATCTGTGTTGAACATTTCTACATAGTTTAGATGTTTATGGCTCTACATATATTTAAAGCAAAGAATAAAGATGGCTAAGTATGTTAACTGGCACTGGGGTCAGGACCCTTAGAAAATATTAAACTGTGCTGTTCTTGTAATTAGTACTCCTAGATTTTTAAAGTTACACTATAATACCAACCAAAAAATGCAATAGAATGCTAAAATAAGGACCCTAGTTAGAAGAATCTATATTAGTATATTTTAAAATGAGATGCAAAGGGTTTGTATTTAGTACTTTATTTCCTTTAAGACTATAATTGACAAACTGCAGTAATCAAGGTTTTATGTGTTTTCCTCCCTCTACTGAATTCATTTTAAAACACCAAAGTAAAAAAGGTAAAAAAAGGACTCCAGAATTTTGAAACTCAGTTGTCCTGAAGTGATGGGAAAATAGCCAAGGTGTCATAGCTAATTTCTGACCCTGTTTTATGAGTTCTGCTGTTACTTATTCCCCCTGTCAGCCTGGGAATCCCTGAGGCTGTGCAAACTGGCCAAACATCACTCAATCCCAGTTTTATATCCCCTTTTAATAATGTTGAGTCTATTCTGTCCAACTTTGATTCAGACAACCTGCTTGTCTTGAAAAAGTGATATATTTAATCAGTGACTCTGTCTCCAGCATAGCTCCCACTGCGTGTGACTAGAGCCGAGACTAGTGCAGTGGTCTGTCACTTCTGTTTGAATGGGTAACGTGGAGCCCATCAGCTGAAAAGACAGGAGCTGGAACTGCTTGTTAGGACACATGATCAAAAGCCACTCTCTGCTTTCTGCCAATCAAACCTCATGTCGCCTTGTGGGGCAGACATTAAATAGATTTTTTTTTCTCTGCCTTACACTGTGGGCACTTTGCCAGTTTGACATGTGAACTGTTACAAAAGATAGCAGAGTTTGATTGCTTGCTGACTGCCTTAAAAATATTACCGAACACTTGTTGTCAAAATGAAATCTTCATAATAATATATTATGATAAATTCTTTGAAGTATTATTCGGTGCCTTTATCTTGTAATTTGTGGATTTTTCCCCCCTTGGGAAGAAGAAACAATAGACAATTGCTTCTTGGGTGAAAGTACAGGAGACAAAATCTTTTAAATCGATTCAATTGCAAAGCCAGCACAACTGCCTGACAGTTTTGAATAAGATGATAATTGCTTTGTGAAAATAACATTAGTGAATTAAGTATTATATGGCATTCATTCTTCTCTACTTTAAAAATGATTTACTTGAGGATAGGAGAGTGGTTTTAGTATTATATTTTAGCCAAAAACATTAAAAAACATTTAAAACTATTTTAAAATTTAATTCAGGAGTTTATTCTCTCTAGGATATGGACAGATTTCTAAATGCCAAGGCAATATCTGACTTGTAACTGTTCTGATGGGTGTTTTTACTCTGCTTTCCTTTTTTGTCATTCGCTGAAGAGTTTCCCATTACATCACAACCTCATCTTTGTGCCCATCGCAACCCAGTAATGATGGCAGCCTACCCCTACCTTCTAAGCTTTTTAAGAGAAGATTGAGTACCTAAGTACTTTTGACTTAAAAGGTCACGGGAACTGGTATTTTCTACAATTACCAAACACCCAGATAACTGTTTCAAAGCTGTTAAATCTTAGTTGGTGCTTTGATTTCCCCAAAGTTGCCACTTGGTACTTGCTGTTTCTTCTCTAATGATCGTTTTAAAAGGAGTTAAACATTTTCACCAAAACATACCATAGCAATCTAGTGGAACTCATTTAAACAGTGAGCTACACATAAACAGCTGCTCCTTCAATAAGCCATTCTTTATAATACCCTTATTACCTTCTAGTGTCTCAAATTCTGATTAGTCAACAGTGCTGATTGCTGCACAGCATTCCGTTGCCCATCTTCTTCTGCTCAGCTGCTCGTGTCTTAGTTGTTATTTGATTACAACACAACTTGTGCATTGTTTCCCCAAGTTGTTCTTCATATTGTGTCTTAAAAATTCTGAATTATCCAGGGAAACTGGGATGGTGTGAGAGCGACTTTCGTTACACCCATTAAAAATATCTGAATAAAGCATGGTATAAAAAATAATTCGTGACCTAAACCTCAGTACTTACGATCAAATTATAAAACAGATTTAGTATGTGAAGTATTTTTAAAAGTATTATAGTACTTTACAAATGTAAGGAGTTATAAAATTGTTATATTATGGTTATTAAATTTCAGTCAGATCTGAAGTCCTGGAAGAGGTAATAGTGTAAGTAAAACTCCACAAAAAGGGCCTAAAGGATGTTCATCTTTGCCCCAGGACTAGAAAACTTTAGTCCAATTACTGTGCAATACTAACAATGCCCCACTAAATAGGACAGCATGTTGGAAGTTTAAATTATGATGAAATAAGTACGGGTGGGAAAAGTCTCGATAATGAAGTTTGAATTTCAGCTATTCCTTTGTTGTGACCCCCTGGAATCTACTCTTGGTGAGTAGGAAATGCTGACACACTAGAAATGCAACCCCAGTAAAGGCCCTAAATCTGTCATTGTGCTCTGGAGTCTGCTCTGAAAATAGCAAAGCTCTTTTGGTAAATTAAAATCGGTGTGAATGGGAACAGATGTTGACACACTTTATCTTCAGGGATGCCGGCTAAAGGGGAGAGGGTCAGCAAGGTTAGATGTAGGAAATATATAGTAAGTGTGCAAATTCATTCTACAAAGGGAGTTCTGTTTTAGGATGTTAGTTAATAGAATTGTATTTATCTGGGTAGTCCAGGTAAGAATTATACCTGTATTACTTTATCTAAAGGAAAGCTAAAGGAGGTGGTATTTATTTCTGGGAGGGCTATCTCTTTTTGATGTTCCCTTGTGCTTGTGTCTTTTCTTTATCAACCTGCATTGGCTATAAAATGCCTCAGACTACTATTAGGTTTTACTTTCCAACCTCATTTTGGCATAGCTTCCTAAAGAATTTGTTGAACCCTAATGCTATAGTCGAGTCTTTGTGCCGATATTTTTCAAAAATAATGAAAATGGTTTATGTTCTAAAAATGGACAATTTATCAAATAGCTTGTATAGTCAATTTAAATAAGTCTCGTAGAAGTTTCAGTCTTGATTTGAAAAAATAGCATAGGATGAATTTATTTATAAGAACCTTAATAGTTTCTCTCAATTCCTTTTACATTTTAGATTACCTTATAATTTTCTAAATCTACATGAACAATAATGATCAATTTTGTCAGTATTATTCACACCTTTTATTAATTTAACATAGATGAATAAATGTGAATGTTGTGAAGAGTTGATTGGGAATAGATTTTAAATCTGACAGTTAGATTACAGGGTACCTAAGAAAAAATGGCTCTTTCACTAGGTACCTAGTAATTTAATTCTTGTTTGAAATTATTATAATTTATTACAGTGTGTGGGTCCTAATGAATGTCTACTATTAAATGAAAAGGAGAAATTGAAATTAAGATTATGAAATTCTTTTAACTCATATCTCAAAATCCTCTTAAACAATTCAGAAGACATTAATAAGCTATGTGAATTTCTTTCCATATTCTGTAATGGCAAATAAAAACATTTTTTCAGCATTTAAAGATTCTAAAAAATGTTGAATACCATTAAACCTCAAACCATGCAATCTTGGAATTTTATGAAATGGTAGGAGCCATTGTAACAGCATTAAAATTGGCAACTTTATTTAAATATTTATTTGGATTATACACTGGCTTTTCTAGCATTTGAGTTTTCCAGAAATGACTAGGTTTCCTTCTTGTTAAACATTTAATGTAGGACAATTTGAGGTTTCATAGAGCTGTAAACTATATGGATTAACATTTAAAAATTTTCAAATATCAACGAGACTTTTAAAGTGTGAGTTAGAAATGATAAATAAAATAAAGTTGTCCAAATACCCACAGGCATTGAAGGTTGTCACTCCTAGATCCAAGTAAAACCTGTCATGTACACAGAATGAAGACCAGGTCTTTGAAAAATAATTCCTGGACAAAACCATAAATGTTCGACAATTTTTCTCTCCTGATAGATTACCTGAAGTGTTATCTGGAAGTCCCCGTAAGTATCTTACCTGGGAAGACACCCTCTCTTATAATTTGATCATGCTTTTTTGAGAATCATTTAAGAAAGTAAATCAGATCCACTGCCCCTTTGAATTTCAAACCATTAGTATGCCTACTTAAAACCCCTGAAGTGTTGTTTCCTAATTTTTAGAGCTTTTTAAAAAATTGAGGCTGCTATAAGGCATATAAAAGCTACAGACTAATTTATGTGTAGTGAGATAAAAAGAAATGAAGCAAGTTGGTGATAAGTTTGCATTTGATTGCAGAGAACAGCCCTGCTCTGGGTTTTTGACATCTGCAGAACAATGCTAGTGTAGGAGATACAGGGCCTGGCCATCTCTTACTGTGATGAACCTGCTACCAACTCTGGATCTAAGAAATAAAATGTAACTTTTTCAGAGAGTGGTTATTTGGGCAGATTTTGGTTGGTTGGATTTTCACAGATTTCCTTTGAGGCTGCGGAGCTGTGCCCTTAGGCCTTTAAGAGTCATAACTCCAATTCTTCTCATTGTCTTAAATTTTTCCAACTCCCCCACCCCTCAGCCCCCCACTTCCACCTCCACTTAAGGATGAATTGCCAAATGAACGTAGTGAGAGTGCTAGCTCATTTTAGATGGGAATGTGATTTGTTGCCTCTGATCATTGAGCTTGTTAACTTGGGCATCTGAAAGAAATAACGGGCAGAAATAAGTAGGACAGTATTCTTTTAATAATGATTACTGATCTCTTTTTAAAGTGTTTACAGTAGTTGTTAAATAAGGAAACAATGAAATAGAATTTATTCTGCCTAAGTTTCTATAAATAAAGCCTTTTCTCACGTATCAGTAATGTCCACGTGGTTACTGTTTATCACTGTAACCAGTTCCAACAGTTAAATTCCGGTGTCTCCCATCTACAATTACAAAAGGCTAAATGCTAGCCAACTACAGCGTGGGGCTAGGTCAGAAAGATAAAACTTTCTCATGTTCAGTTTGAGAACGTGATGGTTGTGCTATGAAAAAAAGACTTTAAGACACTTTTGCTAATGATGAAGTAACTTTAAAATATTAACTTTGAAAAGCATCGACAATTTACGAAACCCTGTGTACTGTCCTATTTAATTAGTTTTTTTTTCTCCTTTGTGCCTATTTAAACTCTAAATGAAAGATGGAAATATGTTTGCTCTGACATATTTGATGTGATTGAGATGAGATTAAGCGGTTTAAATGATTTAAAAATTATATTTACTTTAGTGCAATCTGGTAGGTTCAGTGCTGATCTGCCTTGTGGTTTTCTTTGTGGCACAGCAAAGCAAGCACTGAGGGTTAAACTGCTCTGCACATGGGTAGGGTTAAAAATCTGGTTTCCCTCTCTCCTTCCCAGTTTCTGAATTCTTCAGCCAAAGTTAAATGTGCTGCTCAGACATTAGCTGTACTTAGCAATGACCTTGTGGGGTACAGAAGCATGGCTCAGTGGAACTTTCCAGCTGTATTCAGCCTATCCGTCGGGGTATAATCATGCTCGGTCCCAGCACCGCAGGCTTGGACATATGTTGAGTTTTATTTCTTTCTTCTGACATTAATCCTATTCACCAGCTGTTCTGCCAGCTGCCATTCTTCAGTTTAGAGATTATGTTTTGGGGGATACCAACAAAGGTCTGGTTGACCACTGCTTTCATTTTCCTTTTTATCCCTATTTCTTTAGGAATGATTGGGTCTGGGGGTTAGAAGAACTCAATCTTTTCCCACTATCACCTCACTTTTCTTTGGGTCCTAGACATTAACATGATTTATGGTTACTTTCAGGATGTTGTAGATAAGCCTTCCAAAGAGCCAGATTACCACCTTACTTATAAATCCCCTTTCCTTAAAAAGGTTTTAAGTTTACCTTGAAGGCCATAATGAATGTGTCTTATGCTACTATATAAACAACATTAATTAGCAACCAATTCTTTTGATGTCTTAACACATATTCCAGCTGAAAATATGCCTTCGGTTTTTCTTGTTTCCCCCTGCAGGTTTGAGAGCATATCTCTGTTAAGATGATACTTTTTTCCCTGAGCTATGGTTTCACTAATCTTGTTTGAATGGGCTATTAAATCTCTGTTACACTCATAATATATACTAATAAGTAGTATAGATTTCTCACTTCGTATTCCAGATGATCTGTCCATAAGCAGGATGTTAGACATCTGTAGTATAAGCCCCCTGGGACCGGCAAATGCATTAATGCCAGAAAGAAATGCGGCCTGGATGATAAGGTCATGGGCCACGTGGTAAAGAGGCGTCTCCGATGTTATCAGGCCTGAGTGTGCTCTTCATTGTTAATCTTTCCATTTTCATAAAGGCAAAAGGACTAATAGATTTAAGTTATAATCATTTATAGTACATGTTTATTACACTAATACCAACAAATACACAAAATCCCTTATGTGTTATAATTCTCTCAGCTGATATTTTAAAGTCGTTTGTCACACATCTCACCATAACATTTTAGCCATTAATTTACCTCAGAAGATAATATCAATAAATGTTTGTTTATTGACCAGATTCTGCCTTCATCTTTTTCAGCTTTGTGACATACGTAGGTCATATGTAATGGTAAGAAATTCAGTGTAAATAACACCTTTATGCTGGAGTCATTAGACGTAGGAACACCCTACTGACTTAAGAAAACAAAAATAAAAACTTGTGACGTACTTTAGAAAGTAGGTTTGTTTATTCATTTTTTTACATATCCATCTGTCCATCTATTCCTCCATCCACCCACCCGTCCTTATTTAGGGAGCCATCTGAAAGAAAACACAGCATCCTGTATTGACCAGACAGTGAAACTTTTTATGTTGCAGCAATCTATAGAAAAATGGGAGGAAGTCTGTAAGTCGCTTGCTGAGAAAACTATTGATTCCATACTACTCCTCATTTCTTCCCCCAAAGCTCTGACAGTAGTGAACCCAGTTTGCTAAATATGGACCTTCTATTTATAGAAATATTCATATTTTTATTGGTGGCCAAAGCACTGCTTATAGGAAAACCTACAGGTGACTAATAGGAGTTGTTCACTAAGTGGAATAATGAATAGTATTAGGTGTCAATTAAATCAAGCTTCCCCGAGGTGCAGGTGCTCCACAATGTACTGACACATTTCAAGTAGCAGTGCCACTTCACCCATGCATATGAACAAGCACATTTGCATATTAAAAAGCTGAAAATTATTTAACTGAAGCAAAAGTCTTTTAGAGATGATGGAGGTTATTAAAACTGTTGACAAGAAAGAAGGTAATTGCCTGAAAATGAGAGATGACATTCTGCTATACACAGGGAACGTTGTTTCTGTTGTATTGTGCAGCAGTGCCTGGGTGTATAACCTATTACATTGAGATTGCTCCTATGCAATTAGACCCTTTTTGTCCTCACTTCAATAAGGCTATGATTATGAAGGATTGAAGAACACTTGGCATATTGAATGTCTGTTGTTTTTATAACTTCGTCAGAAATGACAAAACACGTTTTGTGTCCTGTTTTTTCTTTGTAGGCTTATTGATTCTGTGATTATAATATTCATAAAAGACAATGTGTTCATGGTTGAACACTCTGTCATTTATACAGGTTTTATTTTTTTCTGTCTCAGCAGAGTATTTGTTTGAATGCCAAGGTGTTAGTCATAAGATGAACAGATTTTTTTAAAAGTAGAAGATGAATAGGTGAGAAGTTTATCATGATAATAATCCCAAATATTACTATTAAGAGTGTCATAAAAATGGGTGATTTTTTTAAGTTTCAGATGGCATAATTCGCCAAGTAAGAAAAATTGAAAGCAATTTCATTTCTCTCTGATTTTGAACTGTTTACTTTTATTCCAATTTTTGAGAGATCTTGCTGAGCTTTGGTTGTGTTTGTCAGAAGTGAAGACTCATGGCCCTAGAACGAAGCACATTCTTGATACTTGTAACAAATAGTGCATATGGGTTGATTTGCTCTATTCTGTAGCTAGTAAGTGGAAAAAGTGCAGAGAATATAGCAATTGAAACTGAAACATTACAAGTCATTGCAGGTGTAGGAAATGTTAAGTTGCGTGCTTTATTAAAATTACGTTTGTTAAAAGATTTTATATCTAATCACCCTAATTAGTCTTCAGCTCTTGTCAGAACCATTGTGGCAATGCATGAAGTCCATTTCCCTCATGATATGCTTTGCTTGAAACTGTATTGGTGTTCTTTGGGATATAGTCAGCAGAGAGTATTCAACTGAACTTTTAGGTCCCATTTTCCTGTTGGGCCAGTCAGCTTCTGCTTTTATCTCTTGCAGGAATTTAAATCCAGGACTGGTTTGTCGGAGACAGAATTGATAGGATCTGACTAAAGCCCAAATGTACCCAGAAAGTTTTCTAAGGGGTTTGTCATTTATGTGCTCTTTTATTCTTTTATTTGGGTGCCTCTGGACTTTAGTAAATTAAGAGGCACACCTAGGGTTTTTGTTAGCAGCTGTCTAGTGATTTATTTAATCTGACATGTTCATTTCTTTAAGTTGAAGAAGGAAAATGTCTTTAGGCATAGCAATCTGACTCTTGATTAAAAAGATAAAACTGAGATACCCTAGTTCTTTTCAAACTCACGCTATTTACTGCCTGCTGAAAACCTTAGCTATTTCAAAGATGAAAATCCCGATGTAGTCAGTCTCACAGAGAAGACTCTAGAAGCCTCCAAAGTATGATGAAGTTGTTACTTTACGTATACAGATCTAGTTGCACTGTGCCTCAGTTTGCATTCACATAAGCTTCTAGTTCTATGAAGTAACGTGATTTTTTATTCCAATCACTGTTAGGTGATCTTGTTTAAAAATGTGGAGAACAATCTTAATCTTACTTCTTGTAATTGATTTTAGTAGAGATTAATAATTTAACTATATAAATAGTTAATGGAAACTTTTCTTCTTGACTAAAATTTTATTTTAATTCTTGCAGTTTGTTTTGTTGCCATTCCTTAAATTTTTTTCCTTAATAGACCCATTGCTATAAAGATATTTAATACTAAGAATTTTTTATAATGTTTTATCTGACCTTTAAATAAACATCAGTTTGTAGGTTTGTATTTTAAAGCAAAGGTAAAAAAATAGCTTTTATTTTAATTTGTAGAAAATTATACTTTGGATGTAGTCATGTTAAATATGATTAGTTGAATAGAACGGGGAAATAAATGTGAGATATATCAGATATGGATGTACACAATACTTTCCTTTTGTCCAAGAATAACTTTTATGTAGAGATGCCATGTAGCACTGAAGAATCAGGGTATACTTTTTGGCAAGTGAACTGTTATGAAACTATTATGAAATTTTGTCGGTTGCTTGGGAGTACTGGTTGCTTGAGTTCTGGTGCATGGAGAATCTATTGTGTATGCTTGTAAGTGTTTCTTAGGATATAAATTAATAAATGAAGAGCTCTAAATAGCTTACTGTAAGGTATATAGGAATATAGCTTTGCTCAGAGAGGTTTGAAGAAAATTCTAGTTTTTAGATCATATCTGCTCTCTCTCCACTTCGATATACATTTTCTGACAACCACTGCCTCTTTAAACTTAGTATTTCTCATGTTCAGACAGACAAAGCCAACAAACTGTCTTGTAAAGAAGTTAGCAATGGTAAAAATGGGGCTAAAAAACAAGTTAAAAGAGTGGGTGCACCAGGCCTTGTGGAGAAAAACTGAACGAAGAATTTTGGCAGCTGATCCTCAGTAAGATAACTGTATAAATGAAAAATGTTGTTAGACTAGGCCTTAGCGTAAGTGAGTTGAGCAAGGGTTTGAAGAAATTGGGTATGTTGGGAAGACAATTTCCTGAATCGGGGCCATTCTCAAGGAATATTGGACCCTTGGGAAATTTCATTGTACTTCTGCTTTCTTTATTCCATCTCCTGAACCTTTTCAGGTTAAGATCATGTTAAGGAACAACCCGTGTAACCTTAAAGTGCGAAAAGCAGCACGAGGCCTGAAGGGTATAGATGAAGGTGGGAGTCGCTGTTGTTGGGTAGCTTGGCTCAGTTTCTCTGCCTCTCTTTTTTATGCCTATTCAATGTATGTGACCTTCAAGCCATTTTGAATTTCATTTGCAACACATCTTCCTTCTTCTCTGTTCAGTATTTCAGAATCAATAGGAAACTCAGGAACCTTCTGACAGTACCCAAGATCTTAACAAAGCTTCTGTGTATGAGGACAAATGTATAATGGCCTTGTTTAATATTAAATGGATACACCAGGAGGGGGAGTATTTTGAGGGGGATTAATAGCAATGTGTCTTTTAAGGTAATAATTTTTTTTATTTACACATTCACCACATTTTTTCTTATCATACCTCATGTGTAATACTTTACAGTTTGCAGAGGGCTTTCATATATGTTGAGTCTCATAAGAATTTTGAATAAAAGGAGGAAGATAGGTATTATTCTCACCTTATTCTGAAATTTAGGAAATTAATGATAAATGGGTTGAGTAGCTAGTAAAGGGGAAGCTAAAGTAACATTTAGGTCCCTTGGTATTGACTTCAGTGTACTTTCTATGATTCCAGTTTGCCATTCAACATGATTAATACGGCGTTTAGGTGCAGTAGCTGAGTGTCATGGGGCCCTCTGTCCATGATCATTTGCATTACAAACTCATCTGATTAGGATCGAGTAAACTCGTTGGCCTACGCTCTATTTGACCATTGTTAGTTTGTCTTCAAGGTGTGAGGTGGTTCTTTTGGGACCAGAATAGTCACTTTAGGAGGAGACAGAGAGGAGACAGACAGAAAAAAATATTAAAAGAGGAGAAATTGAAAAGGATGGCATAGCATAATATAGCATGTTCCTTTGCCCCAAATACCTAATCAAATAAGTTAATATTCTCTTGGGTGATCTATTTCAGAGTAACTTTGCATTTCACAGATTCATCTACATGACCATTATCAGCAATAGCACAAGAAAGTATATTTTTACTTTTGTGTTGCTTGAAAAACTCAGATTTTGATTTTTCTTTTCTTGTATTTTTCATAGCAATGATCTATTTAAAAACATTTTTGTTATAGAAAATTTCCAAAACTGCACAAAAATAGAGACTATAACGAGCCCTTATGCACTTCTCACCTACCTTCACAATTTATCAACGTTGCTGTTCTTACTTCATCTATCCCACCCTGTTTTTGTCTAGATTAAAGTTTCACTTAAAAAAGTATGAAATAAGTGAAAATACAGAAAATAACAGAATAGACACCAATAATCTGCTGCTACTATTTAACAGATTAATAGTTTTCATTTGCATTCTTTGTATCAAACATAAGCATGCGGTTGCAATAATTGGAGGATGGAAAATAGGGACAAGGCAAAGGAAATAGAATGAGCATGGTAAAAGCATTTTGTAATGTTTTAGAAATGCCTGCTAGCACTTCTTTTTTAGAAGACAACACTCTATGTAACAATTCATATGGCCCATAATGCTTCATTGAACATATGGATCATCATATTAGAGGTAAGAATATCTTAGTTAAGGCAATTTGACCTGCAGTTTGGTTCATAAGCTTGTACTAGAGTATTTCTTTTGTTGGTACGTGCTAAGAAGTTCTAGTTGTCAGGTGTGCCTGCTGGGAAGTCACTGATAGTTAGTAAAATGTCATCATACTTTTGTTGTCATTTCTTAGCTACAAGGCTAAGCTGCACCCATCCCAAATGCTCTTATCTAGCACCTTATCCTGAAAATTTCAGCGGGCCCTGAAAGTCTCCAAAGGGCATTCTTTTGTTATAGAAGGAAACTCTCTTTCAAAAAGCACTAAATAAGACAATAACTGGAAGTTCATTTTACTTAAAAAAAAAAACCAAACCGTGATTTTAAGCTATATTTCAAGAAGCTCAGTTTAAATTTGTCAGTACTTTTATCTTGGAATAATACATCTTGCCATTTTATAAAGCATATTAAGAGAAAATAATTTTAATATTGTTCTACACCAAAATTTTGGTTACTTGGGAAAATTAAAGAAGGAAAATTAATATTATTTATTGAGGTTCATCAGAAAACTCATTTGTTTCCATACTTATTGAAAATGTTTACAAAAATTTTAGGTAATTTTTCCACCATAGCAGATCAGCATAAGTAATATAATTGAATAAGTTTTTATCGATTCAAGAGCAAGCAACATCTCAGAGGTATCACTCAGTCTTTATCATCCTCACACAATACAGCATGATGAAATGGATAGAAAATAGGTGGATTGTTAATTCATTCATTCATTCACCTACATTTCTCAAGCTCCTGTTGTGAGCCAGGTACAGTGCCAGGCACTGGAAAGTTGAAGAATACCCTGCACGTGACTAATTTTGAATTTCTTCTTAAATGATTATTTTCAAATAATTATTCTTTTCTATCAGTTTAATATAAAACCTATAGTTAATTAGTGTAATATTTAGTGTGATTCAGTTAATTGAGATTTTAGTTCTGGTTAGTAGAGAGTGTACTTAACATTTACCTGGCATCTGCCAATCCCCATGGGTACCAGTTAAATGAGAGTCTACTGTATTTTGTTTATCATATTTGATGAAAAAAACTACACAGTTTGGTTTATTTATTTACTGTCACTTCAGTGCACCTACTCTTTCAAACAAACTGAAATCATCTGTTCCATATAACAAAGTATAATTTATAATTTATAATATAATTTAGAATTGAAGCGTATTCTATGTGCTTTTTTAATATATCAGATACGTGTTAATGTTCATAAATACGAAGGTGTTTAGACTTATAGGTTAGGACAACAGTTTCATCATTGCTGAAAAATAGTTCACAATATTCAACAAATAAAATGAGCACGGTGACAGGCACATGGGACACGAACTGGAATAAGATACAGCTTGACTGTAAGAGACGCACAGGGGAAGTAGTAGGAGGCAGGTTTGGTATGGGTGTGGGGACATACTGACACACCTGGACTTCTGTAGTAACTGTAGTTCCTCTACAGGAGCACTTTGAACACACTTTTGTTATTTGCCTGATGTGCCTGTATTTCCTACTAGACTGAAGCTCAACAAGGACGGGCACTTTATTGGTTTAATTCGCCTTCTTTCTAGAACCTAGCACATTGCCTGGGCCATAGGAGGTGATCAATAAATATCTGTTGAGTGAGTGAATGTTAATAGTTGTATGAATATAAAATAGTAAGTTCTATAATAGAAGCATGAATGAGAGGAAAGTATAGAATAAAGATTGTAGGAGAACAAAAACATCTTTGAAGTGTGTAAGTTTGAAAATATTTCTATATCTAGATATAGTAAAAACTAGTTTTATTTGTCTTCTGTCAGAACACTCTCTCAACAGATGTTTTTGCCCATTAATTTGGTGATGACATTTGCAAATTATGAAATAATTTCTAAAGCAATAAAAAGTAAATTATGCTCAGTAGCAAATAACCTAAACCCATATTACTATAAAAATAGTAACTCTGTTAATTAGATTATCAGAGGCAATTTGGTAGACTTGAGAGGGTATCTGTAGTCTTAGGAAATTGGAGTTCACATTTTAGAGTTGAAAATAACACTTCTTTTTTGTTAAATAGTAGCTTAAGGAGAAAAAAAAGCATTCTATCTTGTTATTAAGTGTAAGCACACTTTTAAATATCAGTATTAGAAACTGTGCATAATTATAATCTGAACTTGGTTATCTTTTATCCTTCTCAAAAGATTTTATCTTTCTTTCAGAATGTCAGAGATATTTCAGTTAATTTACCCCATAGCTGTTTAAAGGAGAATTACATGGATCTAAAGAACTTTTTTTTTATTGTTAGTCTTACTGGGGTGACGTTTAACAAGAATTACATAGGTTCCAGGTGTACAGTTTACAAAGCCTTGTCTATGTGTTGCATTACGTGTTCACCACCAGAGTAATAGAGAACTTTTTTTACGTAAATGAAATTATAGAGCATTATTACCATTGAGTGAAGTTTCTTTTTTGTCATACAAAATAATGCTAGAAAATGACAAACTTAATCCTTCTTATTATAGATACATTATAAGTTTGCTTATTTATTCATCTGAGGAGATTTCTTGTGCTATGTAGTGATTAATAGCTTAAAGTCAAAATAAAAACATATTTTAAGTAAGTTTTAGCAGCTTTAATTGAAATAAAATTAAAGCCACAAAAATGATTTCTTTGTATTTTTGGAGAGGGTCTTCTTATGTTAGTGTTGTGTATTTATGTATAGGTATGTTTATGATTCTTTTATAAATTATGGTTTAATGAAAATCATCTTTTGATGTATTACCTAGTGATATTGGGATAATTAATTGTTTCACCTTTTAGGGAAATTATTCTGGACACATCCATTGTGCAACACAAAATCATATACTTCTTGTTATAAAATTATTCAAGAATTTGAAACGTTTTTAATGTTATATTTCTATTTTAATGTTTTTGATCAATTATATTTTTAAAAAGTAAGTTGCCACATTTTCTTGTTATTAATTGTTTACAGATAATAAAATTGCCTATTTCTTACATGCGAACCATTTGAGTCATCTGCTACCTGAAATTTGGTTTGGATATTGCCATTCAATTGATATGAACTAAGTGGCACTGAAATAAAAGATTTTATTTTTATATTTGGTGTTCACCCTGAGCAAAATCATATATAATTATTTGTATATCTATCATAGGCTTTCTGTATGTGTGTGTATGTATGTGTATGTGTATATACAAAGGTCGGACAATTAATTTTGTAAACTTATCCTAGAAAAAGGGCTACATATCTCATTGCAGAATATCACTACAGTCACCTTGGGAAGCTATGCACCGACGCCAGTGCCTAGTCCATGCTGCAAAGCGATTTTGGAACTCTTTTTCTGGAATGGCCATCAGAACTGTGCTCGTATGCAAAATTTGACAATAAAGTTTGCAAATTTGCCACTGTGTGTTTATGTTGGCAGTACAAACAACATGGTAAGGTGCCATCACCTTATTGATATTTAGAAATAAGGTATGGAGCCCTTTTTCTAGGATGAGTTTGCAAAATTGTCTGACTATATATATGTGGGGGGGGGGGCGGAGGTGTATAAAACACCAAATAAATTTTGAGTCCACTATTTTTAATATGGGTGATTTAAAGAGTTGTATTTTTTTTTCCCCCAAAATGTTAGGCAGAAATGGGTGTATTTCTTTATAATCAGACTTAAGTAGTGAAGGCATTAATTTTAGGAAGGTGGCTTAAAAATACCCTTAATTTTCCTTTTTTTATTGTTAAATTTATTGGGGTGACATTGGTTAGTAAAAATTACATAGGTTCCAGGTGTACAATCCTACAATACATCATCTGTGTGTTGTGTTATGTGTTCACCACCCAGAGTCAGTTCTGCCATCGCCCTGTATTTGACTGCCCTTCTCTCCTCCCCGACCTTCCTCCCGCCTTACCCTCAAGTAACCACTAAACTGTTGACTGTGTCCGTGAGTTTTTGTATCTTTGTTGCTTTCAGTTTTATTTTCCACAATAAATTCCCCTAGTTTTTATAGCTGATAAAGTAATAATTATTAAAACATATACTTTTTATGATGCACACGTTTTGACAATTTAGTCTGATTTTCTTAAGTAATCTCCAAATTCATACTTCTTTTTTGCTATTACCTGAATAATACTAAAAATTTGACAATAATGAATTATTTATAAATTTTAAAAATTTTAAAATTACAAATAGACTTGAAAAACTGTTCAGGATCAACAATTGTTATTACAGAAATGTGTTTTTCTAACAGCTATTTTTAAAAAAGAGAATTAGTGATATTCTTACATTGCTGTCTATGGCTGGCATCATTTCCACATCTAATAAATATATAAAAGATTCAGAAATTAATTATATATCATACATTATTTTGAAGAGTTGGATTTTATCATAAAGCAAACCACTTTATAATTATTTAAAAACAATTTTTACTATTTAATTGCAGATTCAAACTTTTTATTTAGCATTGGGTAAGTTTTATGATGCCTGAAGATGATAGTTTTTGGTGAGTTCCATTTGTTGTTTTGACTTCTCACCAAGTTTCTTCTTTCTTAAAATACTATTACACCGAAGCAATTAATTGAGAACAGTCTCTAAGTAAATGAACATATTGGTGATGAGTTTTGACAAAGAAACCATATTGCATTAAAATTGAAATATCAAAAGCTTTTAATCTTAAAAAACTAACATCTAGGAGAGCGGCCATTTTAAAATAAGGGTATCAAGGAACAAGTTATAGCTAATCGATTTGACAGTTTTACATTCCCTATTTGAGAAAATGTAATATTGATCTCCACTCCACGATAATTCCATGTGTAAAATTCCAGTAGTTTCATTTGTAAACTTTTTTTTTGGGGGGGGGTGTATTTCCCTGGCTGGGAATCGAGCCCAGGCCGCAGCGTTGAGAGCGCCAAAGCCTAGCAGTACACCACCAGGGAACCCCCTGTAAACATATTTTTAAAATTAACTTTATCTTGATTCTAGGAAATGTGTCAATTTATTGATATGAAATAAATCAAATGAATATCAGTATACATTCTTTCCAATAAAGATCGAAGGCATGGTTTTTATGATCATTTTATCAAATGCAGATATTTTTAATCCTTTTATCAAACTCAGTAAAAGAGTTGCTTGATTGAATCTCTTCACTTCAATGGAAGGGATAGAAGTGAGCATTTTATTTGGGTTTCATGTCTATGTATTTTATTATGATTATATGAAAGCATTGCTACTAAAATTATTAGTTGAAACTCTATAGATAAGTTATCCTAAATTAATTACTTTTTTGCAATACTGTGCCTTATTGTATGCCCTGTATTTCCCAAATTGGTAGTGTCTTTTTAGTATAAGGGAGTATACAAGGGCTGTTCAGAAAAACATCCAGCCATAAATGCCTCTATTTTTCATATTACATGGATGGATACTTTCCAGACATCCTCGTATATAAATGATATATGTCATAGCATGTGCATATTAGTGTTTATATTTGTATGTGCATATAATTCAGTGAAAATACATGTGAAAATATCATGACTTTTTTAAAATCAAGAGATGGGAATTTTTGTTGTTGTTGATCTTAGGAAAGTTACCTTCCGAATCTTTTATAATAATGGAATGTTACTATCATCTATTTGGCACCACTCAGTTACATATTAAATGAAGGCTAAGTGAGACAAAGTAAGGAAAGTAATTCACTTATCTGACTTAAGTATGATATTAACAGATATTAGTATGGAATCTGTGTGTTTGGTATAGTTGCCAACTATGGTAACTATAAAATACATATTTTGTATGTAGTTTTATCTATTAAATAGATATTTTATTGATGATTGAGAGCCAGTAAGATGTTACTGGGTTTGGAGTTTCTGATTTCATCAACTCCATCATTTCTGAAAGCTTTAATTTTGTTTCTAAGAAGCTCAGTAGGAAAAAAAAATCACATATATTGATATCAATATAAATATTTTAGTATATAAAATATAAATTCGTATGTGTATGTGAGAAGATTGTTCTATCTTGTAGAAAAAAGACATTGATAACTTGAATACAAGTAATCATGTGTTTTTCATTTAAATTTATAGGTAAATAAATATAAGAAAGCCTCTTATATTTCTTGTAGTTCTGTTCTGTTACATGAGGAGAGAGCACGCAGGCAAGTTTGCAGTGGAACTCATATTCCTAACCAAAAGCAAATTGAAAAGTTATGACTTATGAACATTTGACACCTTGGGTTTATTTATTTATTTATTTATTTATTTACAAGAGGTTTATTCTGTTGGTGTTAATGTTTTTAGATTTTATTTCTGATATCTGGAAATTTTTTGGGGAAGGTCAGCTATAGGGTGACTAACAGAGTTCTCTTTATTTAATTCTTACCTGATGGTAGCTACAAGGAATTTTATCCTTCTTTAACTATTCTACCTGTTGAGAATTGATTCTTTCAGATTGTAGAGGTGACTTAAATCAATGATAATTGAACTGACCTGGTATAATGTCAGAGCACATTTTATTCGTACTAAAAATGGGTTTGGTTTCTGTCCATATGTAGGATTTGTATGACAAGACGAGGATATTTAAGGGAAAGGAATTATTGAAATAGTATGTTGCTGCATTTTTTATTGTAAGCAATTATAAATAAATTCATGTTGTATAGTTACACACGTAACTATACAACATAGATATGTCTTCTTGTTTTTAAAAATTCTTATCCAGTACATAATGAAATCAACTGTATACAAGATAAAGGATTCCCTTTAACTACTGGTGCGATCAGTCACTTGGGTGTGAAAGTAGCTCATGGTCTGTAAGGAAACACAACGATTTCATTTGGTTTGGGTTTTAAGCAAGTCGTTGTTTCGTTTGGAAAATGTGAAATCGGTGAATGGGCTTGTTCTCTTTGTAGAGGATTACAATAACACACGGAAGCTTGTGAGTGCTTCTGACAGATGTGTTGGCGGTTTGCCACAAAGCGAAGGGTGCGGCCCTGACTGACAACTTGCAATTATATTATGATGAATGGTTCTGATGTGTGTTCAAGAGAAAACCACTTTCTAGAAAGTGAAAGTCATACATACGGTTCCTATAAAAAAAATCAGCTCAAATAAAGTATTATAACTTTCATTTTATTTTAGCATTTTGTTGGGCTAACCAATCTGAGTGCTTCTCCTTTCAAAGAGGTCTCTGTTTTTGATAAATCAAGGACCAAATCCAAAATTTTTGTGGAGGAAACTAATCTGATGCCATTTTGGCATCAAAATGACTTTATCTGCGTTTTTTGACAAAACTGACATCTCAAAGAACTCTCTAACGCTTACTCAAACACTTAAAGTATAGACACATGTCCGTAGTGTGGCCAATAGGATTTCTGGAGTCAAGCATTTGAAAGGAAACTGCTCTTTTTTGATCAAGTCACTTGTCCTTCTTGATAAGTTTTGTTGTTTGCTTTAACATGGAAAAACAATGTATCCGAACAACCATGGATGGACTGAAGCTTTGGGTCATTTTGATATTGTCTTCATGCTTTTCTGATTTAAGTTATCTTACGAAAAATCTAAACATGGTATCAGAATGTAGATTTTTCAAGAGTTGGTATGCTTCATCAGTATAGAATTTCATCACTCACTGATGAAGCTATAATGTATAAAATATGTATTGACTAAACTGACATTTTTATCTTCATAAATTAAGAAAAAATTGACTGTTTTTCAAGAACTAACTCAAATATAAATGTAAAATTAGGTTTTGAATGTCTTTTATTGCACAATACGTGTGCAATTTGTAAGCAATTTTCAGCATATAGACATAGCATATCTTATTTAAAATGCTGTTATTTTAAAAATGTAAGATTTTATTCGATTCTCTGAGGATCCCAAGGCATGATGTTTTTTCAGTTAGTCTGGGAACATCTATTAAAGATAGTAAGCAACACTGTAATTATGAAGATGAAATTCAAATACGTGCTGTAATATTTAGTATTTGAAGGAATATAGATGTAATAGCCAAACTCTTCAAAAACAATAACATAAAAGTAAGGCATTAAATAATATTATTTTAAAAAGATAATCTAAAACCTGGAGAAAGAGGGATTACTGATTTATCCTAAGTTTTTCAAATTTATTAGAGTATTTTGCTTTATATAAGTTTATTTAAAATAATGTCATATAAAGGTTTGGAATAATCCAGAAACACATTTTGAATGACTTTTAGTCTCCATTTACAGTATCCAGTTTTTGTCCTTTGGACTTGTTTTCCTCTAATTCCCTTTGTGGCATTTAGGGTGTGTCAACTGTGGCATTTTAATAGGGAGACATTTTCATTGTTACTGAAAGAAATGAAATCTTTCATAGTGACAGAAAGGTAATGTAGAAACTACAGCATTCTAGTGCAAGGATCAGGAGTTCTACGGTTTCATTGTAGATAAAACTTCTAAGAGAAAAGGAAGACACTCACATAGGCATTTTCTGTGTGTGTTAGCTCAGTTTAGTTTTTCCTAGGCTTGCTTTTCTGTCTGTGGAATTGACTCATTTTTCCTTCAGATCTGTGTAGAGAAGAACAAGAAGTCTTGGCCAAGTCGTGTTTTCTGTTCGGGTTTTTTTTTTTGTTTTGTTTTGTTTTGTTTTTTTGTTTGTTTGTTTGTTTGTTTTGGAGCTTTGAATTTTCTTTGCCAGATCAGATGTGGGCCTGTATTCTAGCCTTATTTGATAATATGTAAGCATTTACTGTCCCTTAGGACCTGAGCTGTTATTGATAAAGTGGTCTGCAGTTTTTATCTTCATCCATGTCCACGTTGTTTGATGAAAACTTGTTATATTCACCTTCAGGTTTTCTTTTACGGTCTAGGTTATCTAACCCCTCTCCTTGTATTTCTTTGTTTTTCAAATTCTAAACTTGGTGTTGGTGCTTTGGAGCTCCATCTCTGAGCTTGATTTAGTTTTTACCTGAAAGGGGAGTATTTGCCAGTCACTTGCAGGTGCAAGTTAAAGCTTGTTTGAAATCTTGGCATCTAAACTATGAGCTCTGAGTAATATCTTGTACTAGTGTGCAGTTTTGATCAGATGAAGTGTGTATTTGTGGGGAGAAAGCAGATTGTATTGTTTTATGTTTGTACCATAGGTCATAATTATTGTGGTTTTTATAGGATAATAAAATCATTAGGCAATTATGTCTTGTTGAGGTATTTGAAACATTTGTTTTTAACTTGGAAACTCTCAGGTAGGTGATAATTAGATTTCACTTGGAATACTTTATTGAAATGAAAGTTATTTGGAATAAACTGTATATTTTCTTTTTTCTCTCTATTCTTTGCCATTTAAAAAATAACCTAGGCCCAACAGTAATAGAAAAAGAGGTAAGTCCACCTTTCCTCTTAAATGGTTGAGGTGATACGACTAAAAATTTCATAATGTTTGGGTAAAATTTGCCTTGACTATTTTTCATTGATTCGATAATATTGTTTTTGGTGGGGGCAGTGTCATTCAAATACTTTCTGTCACAGTAGGAACATGAGGAACTGGCTGAATGTTTTTAATACATGATCTCATTTAGTAGATATAGGTACTATTATTATACTCACTTTGCAAGTGATAAAATTGACTTAATCAAGGCCGCAAAGTTAATAATTGACAGAATGTAGATTTGACACCATATTGAATAACTCTGAGCCCAACATAATTAACTATCATGCCATATAGTAAGCAATGAGAAAAACTGGCTGTAACATGAGGCTCCACATCTCCCTTTCTCCAGCAGAGGAGAAAAGGAAGGTCAATCATTGTGGGATTTTTGGTTTCCCTACTCCTGGTCCCAAGAAGATAGGGAGTCTTTGAAGCAGTTACTACTTGAGGCTGAAGGATAAATAGAAGGTAGATAGCCAATGAAGAGGTTTCACCTTTTGTTAAGTACTTATGGAAGATGCCAGAATTTCTTAAGCAGTGTAATTTTTCTTTTCTCTGCTATTGGCCTTTATGTGGGAAATGCTGTTCACAGAATATCTTAGCTCAGGCTGCCATAACAAAATACCACAGACTAGGTGGTTTTATAGAAATTTAAGTCTCACAATTTTGGAGGTTGGGAAATTCAAGCTTGAGATGCTCACTGATTCAGTTCCTGGTAAGAGCTCTCTTGGCTTGCAGAGGTCGCCCTTCTCATTTTGTCCCTGCATGGTGGAGAGGGAGGGAGGGAGGGAGAGATTCCCTGGTGTCCCTTCTTTATGAAAACATGGATCCCATCATGAGAGCTCCCAAATCATGAACTCATCTAGATCTAATTAACTCCCAAAGGCCCCATCTTTAATAGCATCACACTGGGGATGAGGGCCTCAGTAGATTTATTTGGTAGGGAACATTTGACAGTGATTTCAGCCCATGGCACATAGTCTGCCCGTACCCCTTAGGTTCTTTGATTTAGAGCTAAGATTCTATAGTGACGGTGTTTAACACGTAGTTTCTGCCACGAAAGTGAATCTAGATATAATGAACATTTATGGGTCAGATTAAGCTATCATTTACTAGGTGGCCCACTCTGTGTACAAATGAAGTAGTTCTCACATATTATCTCATTTAGTCTTTGCAGCAGTTGAGGAAATTGAGGCTCAGTTACCCTTCAAGTGGCATAACTGAGAAGCAGTGGAACTTAATAGTTAAGAATGCTTTAGGCTGCCAGTGTCAATAACAAAACAAAACAAAATATCTAACCCTCCTCAGCTTAAAGAAATGTGTATTTAATTTATGCATATACCAAGCAATCTGTATGTAGTTTTTGATATTGGGATGGTAGCATAATGTTAGGACTCGATCTGTATCCCTGCAGTTCCTCAGACTTCGCTTCATCATGGCAGCCTCACATTCTGAGAGAGGGAGCAGAGAAAGATGCATGGCAGAGCATTATTCCATGCATGCCTCCTTTATTTTTTTTTCCAAATCAAAGAAAGAAAGTCTTTCCCCAAAGCCCCACAGCAGGCTTCCTTTTATATCGTATGGTCTAGAACCAGGTCACATGGCCAGTGGCCTTACCTGTGTAGGAGACGAGCAAAGCAAACGTTTCGCTTTACCAGCCTCTCCGGGGAAGAAGGGCACTGGGGGGCGTTCGGACGGCCAGCCACAGGACCGGTTTCAGGCTACAGTGCTAGCTTAATTCTTTGGATTTAGTCTTGCTGCCTCTCTGGCAGAGACTTTAACTTTGCCGAGGGAGGACTTACCCATAATTTTGCAAATCCGTGGAGTCAGATATTAGTGTCCTCTCACGCAGAATTTTGAGTGACTTTACAGAAAATATTAGAAATACATTTGGTAAACATCAACTAGTAGTTAAGAGCACAAGCTCTGGGTTCAGATTGCCTGGGTTAGAATCCTATTTCTATGTTCAACTTCACTAGCTATTAGGGAAATGCAAATCAGAACTACCATGAGATGCCACCTCACACCTGGGAAGGCAAACTGGTGCAACCACTATGGAAGACGGTATGGAAGCTCCTCAAGAATAGAGTTGCCATATGACCTGGCAATCCCCTTTCTGGGTATCTACCCCCAAAACGTGAAAACCTCAGTCTGCAGAGATATATGTACCCTGATGTTCATCGCAGCACTATTCACGGTGGCCAAGTCATGGAACCAGCCAAAGCGTCCTTTGCTAGATGACCAGATAAAGAAGCTGTGGTGCATATACACAATGGGATATTATCAGCTATAAGAAAAGATGAAATAGGGCCATTTATGACAACATGGATGGACTTTGAGATCATCACGCTAAGTGAAATAAGCCAGACAGAAGAAAACAGGAACTACATGATTCTACTCACATGGAACATAAAATTGAAAGCAACAGAAAACCAAAAACTCATGGACACAGTTAGTAGTTTAGTAGTTACCTAAGGGGAGGGAGGGAAGTGGGAGAGAGGGGACAGGGACTCAAATATATTGTGGTAGAAAGGGAACTGACTCTGAGTGATGAGCACATAATACAACACACAGATGATGTATTGTACAATTGTACACCTGGAAACTATGTAATTTTTTAAAATTCATTTTTATTGTTAGACTTATTGGGGTGACATCTGTTAGCAAGGATTACATAGGTTTCAGGCATACAGTTCTACAGTGCATTGTCAACTTGTTGTATAGTAAGTTCACCACCTAGTGTGACTTCTCTTTCCATCACCTTATATTTAGCTTCCCCTCCCTCCTCTCCCACCCCCTCCCCTTTCTCCCCTCCCTAACCCACTCGTCCCCAAATAAACATTAAACTATTGATTGTGTCCATGGGTTGTTTGTTTGTTCATTTCTTTTCTCTTTGTTGCTTTCAGTTTTATATTCCGCATATGAGTGAGGTCATACAGTTCTTT
>PVJL010004935.1:0-118713 GCA_004026885.1 Lyroderma lyra
ATTTCCCTGATAGCTAATGAGGATGAGCATTTTTTCATATGTCTGCTGGCCATTTGTATTTCTTCGTGGGAGAAGTGTCTGTTTAGTTCTTCTGCCCACTTTTTAATTGGGTTGTTTGTTTTTTTGTTGTTAAGTCTTATTAGTTCTTTATATATTTTAGATATTACCCTTTCTATTTCTGAACCTCTCCTACATGGGGAGGTTGAACCTCTCATGTAGGTGGGATTCGCATACATACCTGTGTATTAAATTTGATTATTTTTTCTTGCTAATCTATCTCATGTCTATCTTATTATTAGGCTAGTCAGAAGAACCGTGAGGGTAGAGGCAAGTTCGTTCCTCTCCCACAGAACAAAATACCTCTAGATTTCTTTTAAGAAAAAACTTATGTGTGTGTGTGTGTGTGTGTGTGTGTGTGTGTGTATTAAATACTTATAAAATACTAATTCTAATAATATAGAGTGCTGTAAGATTTTCATAGTAATGTTAGAGAACATTATATGAATTGATGGTCCTGAAAGTCCTATATAGATGCAACAGAGATTGTTACCTTTATTGTGTGGACGATAAAACCAAGGCACAGAAAAGCTAAATGTCTTCTCCAAGATCACATGTCTGTGAGTTCTAATTCATTCTCTAGTTGTCTTACTTCATCATCATGTGGACCATCGAGGGAAGAAGAATCTTCTATGAAGGGCCCTGGTAGCATTGGAAGTTAGTGTGTGAAAAAATGGCCTCAGTGGCAAAGTCATTTGCCTTATCCTCAAGCTGTTCTTCTTCAAATTACTGCATATTACAAATAAGGCAGAATTCCCCTCCCTGCTATTTGGGGCTCCCATTCAGTACAGTGTACCAATAAATCTTGGCATCAAATACTGTTGTACTGGCACTGTGTGGATTTGGAATCCTCCCTAAGGCACAATACCAACCTGGTGGTTATGGACATCTGAGCATTCAGCTAGTGATATAAATGAGTGGCCCGGGCTCTATATTTTTATACATAAAGAAAGAGCCATAAGAATCAGATTATCTAGAGCTACAGATTGTGTAATCAATAATAAACATAGTGAATGTAAAAATAAGTAGTTACATACAGTTTATTTTAGGGAAACTAAAAATATTATGTACATTTGACACATTCTGATGTCATGCCATTCCTGTTTTCACAGTTACTCATTTGAGTTGTGCTTGAATTAGAGAATTTGTAAGTAACACACAGGTCTAAATAAAGGAAAAAAATTTAGTGATGGTATTGTGCCTTAAGAAAAAAATGTGGTTAAGTCATGTTAATTTTTTTAATTGAAAAATAGTTGTCTGTTTCCCTGGAATGATTATACACCATCATAACCATTTAAAAGTAAGTGTTTATAATCATATAATGAAGCACCCGAATGAGGTTTGTGTTGTACAAGGTATTGAAAGCTCTTTCAGACCACTAAAATTATTGGCAATGTATCAAATATATGACATCTATAAATTAACACATTAGTAATTTAAGCAAATTAAAATTTCTCCTTCAAATTCCAAATACGTGAGTTCCTATCCACAATAGTAATTTGTTTAGGCTATCTCAATGTTTACTATTAGTAAAGATACCTACAGAGGGTGCCAAAAATGTATACACATTTTAAGAAAGAAAAACTGTATTAAAATTGTAATACTCAGTATATACCAACAACAAAAGATGAATACAAGTCATGTTTGACTTCTGCAATTACAAGAGGTGCTCAAAGTGGTTACTATAAGTATTTATCTAATACATAGGTAACAGTCCTTCAAATGTATACACATTTTTTTTGGCACATGGTAGTACCAAAGGTATTTCTAGTGGTTCTTTCTTTCTTTCTCTTTCTTTCTTTCTTTCTTTCTTTCTTTCTTTCTTTCTTTCTTTCTTTCTTTTTTGTTAGACTTACTGGTGACATTGATTAATAAGGATTACACAGGTTTCAGATTAGCAATTCTACAATTCATCGTCTATTGTTACATCATGTGTTCAACACCCAGTGTCAGTTCTCTTTTCATCACCTTATATTTGACTCGCCCTCCCTCCTGCCCCACCCTCTCCCGCCTCTCCCTCTTCCTACCCACTTGCCCTCAGGTAGCCACTGAACTATTGACTGTATCTATGAGTTTTTTTTCTTTGTTGCTTTCAGTTTTATATTCCATATATGAGTGAGGTCATACAGTTCTTGGTTTTTTCGGTCTGGCTTATTTCACTTAGCATGATGATCTCCAGGTCCATCCATTTTGTTGCAAATGGCAATATTTCATCTTTTCTTATAGCTGAGTGACATTCCATTGTGTATATGTACCACAGCTTCTTTATCCAGTCATCTGTCGCAGGGCACTTTGGTTGTTTCCACGTTTTGGCCACTGTGAACAGCACTGTGATGAACATTGGGGTACATAAGTCTTTGTAGACTAAGGTTTTTAAAAATTTGGGGTAGACACACAGAAGAAGGATTGTGAGGTCATATTTTTACTCCATTCCCAAATTTTTTGAGGAACCCCCACACTGTCTTCCATAGCGATTGTACCAATTTGTATTCCCACCAGCAGTGTATGATGGTTCCTTTTTCTCTACATCCTCTCCAGCACTTGTTATTTCTTGTCTTACTAATAGCCATTCTAACAGGTGTGGTTTTAATTTGCATTTTCCTAATAGCTAGTAAAGTTGAGCATTTTTTTTCCCTGTCTGTTGGACATTTGCATATCTTCATGGGAGAAATGTCTATTCAGGTCCTCTGCCCACTTTTTAATTGGGTTGTTTGTTTGTTTGTTTGCTGTTGAGTAATACATGTTCTTCATATATTTTAGATATTAGACCCTTATCAGATGCGTTGTTTGCAAAAATTTTCTCCCCTTCAGTTGGTTGTCTCTTTGCTATGTTGGTGGTTTCTTTTGCTGTGCAACTTTTTAGTTTGATATAGTCCCATTCATTTATTTTTGCTTTTACTTTCCTTGCCTTTGAGGACAGGTTCATGAAGTCCTCCCTAAACCCAAGGTCTATAAGTTTAGTACCAATATTTTCCGCTATACAGTTTATTGTTTCAGGTTTTATGTGGAGGTCTTTAATCCATTTTGAATTAATTTTGTTATATGGTGACAGTTCCCAGCTCAGATTCATTCTTTTGTATATGGTATTTTAGTTTTCCCAGCACCATCTACTGAAGAGGCTTTCTTTTCCTCATTGTATAATTCTTGCTCTTTTATAAAAATATATTTGTTCATATATTCATGGATTTATTTTTGGATTTTCAATTCTATTCCATTGGTCTATATGTCTGTTTTCCTGCCAATACCAAGCTGTTTTGATTATTGATGCTTTGTAGTATAAATTGAAGTCGAGAAGCATACCTCCAGCCTTATTCTTTTTATGTTGTATTACTTTTGGCAATTTGAGGTCTTTTGTGGTTCCATAAAAATCTGATAATTTTTAAAAATCTATCTTGTGAAAGTATGTTTGTGAGATTTTGATGGGAATTGCATCAAATCTGTATATTGCCTTGGGTGATATGGCCATTTTAACAATGTTAAATCTTCCTATCCATGAACACAGAATATCTTTTCATTTCTTTGTGTCCTCTTCAATTTCTTTCCAAAGTGTCTTATAGGTTTCCATGTATAAGACCCACAGTTTGTTTTAAGTTAATTCCCAGGTATTTTTTTCTTTTTGACGTGATCACAAAGACTATTGATTCTTTCATTTCTTTCTCTGAAGATTCATTGTTTGTATCCAGAAACGAAATTGATTTTTTGTATGTTGATTTTGTATCCTGCGAATTTATTGTATTCATTTATTGTTTCTAATAGTTTCCTGGTGGAGTCTTTAAATTTTCTATATAAAGGATCATGTCATCTGCAAATAGTGACAATTTGACCTTTTCTTTCCCAATTTGGATGCTTATTATTCCTTTCTCTTGCCTGATTGCTCTGGCTAGAACTTCCAGTACTTTATTGAATAGCAGTGGTGATAGGGGGCATCCCTGTCTTGTTCCTTTGTCAGTATTATTTAGGAATGCTTTTGACTGCAAGAAACAAGACATGACCACATTTGTTTGAATAAATATAGGCTCATTTTTCTCACATAACAAGAGATCCGTATACAGAAGACTTTGGCTTTAATTCAGCAGCTCAATGATGTCGGAACTAATATCCAATTCTCTTGACCTTTCCTTCATGGTCACAAAATGACTGCTGCTGTTCCAACCATTATGGCCACATTTGATAAAGGGAAGAATAGTAAGGGGTGGAGCCATCTGTATCTTCCTTTACTAGGGGAGAAAATACTTTCCCAGAAATGCCTAAGAAGTTTTCTGTTGGGATCTCAGTGGCCAGAATTGAGCCATGATGCAGAGAAATTGGAAAAGTGGGGAAAAGGATGGCTTAGACAAATCCTGATGGATTCCCTGAAGCTGGAAACATAACCAGGGTTTTCTAAAGCTAAGGATAAAAAGGGCAGTAGCCTTGAGTATCCCGTCTCTCTCTACAAGCGTCCCTCACATGTATATGCACTTGCTCTGGTTAGAACTTCCAGTACTATATTGAATAGCAGTGGTGATATGGACATCCCTGTTTTTTTCCTGAATTTAGGGAAATAGGCTTCAGCTTTTCCCCATTCAGTATGATATTAGCTGAGGCTTTGTCATATATGGCCTTTATTATGCTGAGATAATTTCATTCTATTCCCATTTTTTTCAATGTTTTGGTCATAAATGGAAGTTGTATTTTGTCAAATGCTTTTTCTGCATCAATTGATATGATCATATGGGTTTTATCTTTTAGTTTGTTTATGTGGTACATCACACTGATTGATTTTCATATGTCCAATTATCCTTGTGTTCCTGGAATGATATCCCACTTGATTGTGGTGTATAATCTTTTTGATGCATTGTTGTATTTTATTTGCTAATATTTTGTTTAGAATTTTTGCATCTGTGTTCATCAGGGATATTAGTCTATAGTTTTCTTTTATTTGTGTTGTCCTTACCAGGCTTTGGTATTAGGGTGATGTTGGCCATATAGAATAAGTTAGAAAGTATTGCCTCATCTTCAATTTTTTAGAAGAGTCTAAAGAGGATAGGTGTTAATACTTTTTTGAATGCTTGGGAAAATTTGTTGGTGAGACTGTCTGGTTCTAGGCTTTTGCCTTTGGGGAGGGTTTGGATAATTGTTTCAATTTCTTCACTATTAATTGATTTATTTAGATTATTCATTTTTTCTTGGTTCAGTCTATATGTTTCTAGAAACTTGTCCATTTTATCTAGGTTGTTAAATTTGTGGCATAAAACGCTTCATAAAGTTTTCTTATGATCCTTTGTATTTCTGTGATATCAGTTATAATGCCAGATCTTTCTCTTTTCATGGCTAATTTTGGATATTTGTGTCCTTTCTTTTCATCCTTTGGCTAGCCTAATCAGGGGTTTGTCAATTTTATTGATTTTTTCAATGAACCAGCTCTTTGTTGCATTATTTTTTCCTATTGTCTTTCTGTTCTCAATTTCATTTAACTCTGCTCTGATTTTTATTTTTTCTGCTGTTGGTTTTGGGATTTTCCTGTTCTTATTTTTCTAGTTATTTAAGATGGAATGTTAGGATGTTTACTTGTAATTTTTCTTGTTTCTTAAGATAAGGCTGTAATGATATAAATTTTCCTCTTATAGCTGCTTTCGCTGCATCCCAATAATTTTGATATGTTGTATTTTCATTGTTGTTAGTTTCTATGTATTTTAATATCTTCTTTTGTTTCTTCTTTGATCTAATCATTTTTAGTAAAATGTTGTTTAATCTCCATGTATATGGGATTTTTTCTTCTTTCTATTTGCAGTTGATCTCCAATTATAATGCTTTGTGGTCTGAGAATACACTTGGTGTGATTTCAATCTTCTTAGATTTGCTGAGACTACATTTGTGTTCCAGTATATGATCTGTTCTTGAGAATGTGCCATGTACACTAGAAAAGAAGGTGTAATCTTTTTTTGTTGGATGAAGTGTCCTATAAATGTCTTATTATGTCCAACTGCTGAAATGTATCACTTAAAGCTGATATTTTCTTATTTATTTTCTGTTTGGATGACCCGTGCATGGCTGTTAAGGGAGTATTTAGGACCCCTACTATAATAATGTTTTGTTTTGCTTTTTTTTTTTTCAGTTTTTCCTTTCAGATCTGTTAGTAATTGCTTTGTATATTTTGGTGCTTCCTGATTTGGGGTATGTATATTAATGAGTGTTATGTCTTCCATTTGTTGTATTCTCCCTTTTATCACTAAAAAATGTCTATCTTTGTCTCTTGTTATCTTTTTCATCCTGAAGTCTGTTTTGTCAGATATCAGTATGGCAACTCCTGATACCTTTTCTTTGGATGTCATTTGTTTGGAGTATTGTTTTCCAGCCTTTCACTCTGAGTCTGTGTTTGTCCTTACAGCTGAGGTATGTCTTTTAGACACAGCATATGGATAGATTTTGTTTCTTTAATCCATTCTGCTACTCTGTGTCTTTTTATTGGTGAGTTGAGTCCATTTACATTGAGGGTGATGATTGACATATAAGGATTTCCTATGGCCATTACTTTCTCCTTTTTTTTAAAATTTATTTTTGTTGTCCCAACCCTTTCCCATTTATTTTGACTTTTTGTTTCAGGTCGAAGAGCCTCCTTCAGTATTTCATGAAATGCCAGCCTCATGCTGGGAAATTCCCTCAGCTTCTGTGTGTCTGAGAAGTTCTTTATTCCTCCTTCGTATCTGAAGGATACTTTTTCTGGATAATTTATTCTTGGCTGGAAGTTTCTCTCTTTTAAAGTTTTGAATATTTGATTCCACTCTCTCATGGTTTGTAGAGTTTCTGCTGGGAAGTCTGATGATAGCCTGATGGGCTTTCCTTTAAAGATTATAGTTTTTTCTCTTTAATTTTTGACATCTTCAGTATAATTTGTCTTGGAGAAGATCTGCTAGGATCCAGGTAGCCAGGGACCTATTTTCTTCTTGAATTTAGTGCCAGATCTTTCTATAGGTTTGGAAAGTTCTCACCAGCTATTTGTTTGAGTATGCTCTCAGTAGTTTTTTTCCGCACCTTCTTCTAGACCTATTCTAATATTGTTTTTTTCTAATCGAGTCAGATAGTTCTTGTAAAGTTCTTTCAGTTCTTTTGACTCTGAAATCCCTGTCTTCTTCTTTCTGTGTTGTTTCCATGTTCTGATCTTCAATATCACTTATTCTTTTCTCCATTTGTTTGGCCCTGTTTCCTATTGAAGTTAGTTCATTTCTCAGTTCTCTTATTGTATTTTTTATCTCAAATTCCCATTTGATTCTTTTTCATATTTTCACTTTGTTATAATGTTCTTTTTATTCATGGAATTCTTTTCTGAGGTCATTCATCTCAGTCAGGGCACTCTGCCAATATTTTTTAATTCTCTGAGAGTTTTTAGAACTGCAGCCTGAATTCTGTGTCACTTAGGTCATATATTTTCAGATCTATAAGATTTTTTTCTGGAGATTTTTCATTTTCCATGTTGCTTTGAATACTAAGGTACTTATATTGTTTAAAGTGTTTAAAGATGGGAGTTCCCTGGTGGTGTAGTGGCTTAAGACTTCGGCACTGGCACTGTCAGCGCTGCGGCCTGGGCTCGATTCCCAGCCAGGGAGCTACCCACATACCAAAAAGCAAACAAAAACAAAAACATCAAATATAAAGTGTTTAAAGAATTTCTTTTTCTGAGCACGAGTGCTTTTCTCATGGCAGATATGGAGAAGTCTCTCTCTTCCCAGTTGGTATCGCTGTAGTATCTTGCTGTAGAGAAGACACTAGGTGGCACTGAGGGGCATGCTTTGGGAGAGAGCTGGGGACTGGGGAGTGGCTAAGCCATACTTCTGGCCTCCACGTGATCTTGGGGGCAATGCAGTTCGCAGTCACTTATTTCTTGAGGTTCATCAGGGATCTGGGGGAGAGATGGGAGGCCAATGGAATACAAACTGGTATTGGCCTGAGCTCACGTTGGTCAGGCCAAGCACTTGCCACCAGCACAGCCTTTCCCCACTTCTCCTGAACCCACATTTTACCCAAAACCCTGTTTCAGCATTTGAGTGTTTCCACAGCAGCCACTCTTAGTTTCAAGTGCCCAGAGCTGACCATGGCAGCACTGGAGCTAGGGGCCTTATTCTTGCCTAAGGCAATTTAGATGCTTTGTTCAGCCTCTGAGTCACCCAGGGTGCTCCGCTGGGGCCCTAGCACACTGCTGCATGGTCCAACTCACCCATGATCTCATTGGGTATCAGCTGCTCTCACCTCTGCTCTTGTTGCCACTTGTCCCCACCCCACCCCCATATCATGTTGCTTCTCAGCCAGTGTCCCCTGGCTTCTTCTTAGTTCCTTCAATAGCCTCTAATTGGGTCGGGTCACAATCCTCATTTATGTTTCCTCTCATTCTACTCCTTCTGTCCTCTCCCGCTTGCTCCCTTTTCTCCAACCTTTAGGTGATTCCTTGCGACGCGTGGATCTCTCAGCTGAGACTGTGACACTCAGGGTTTCCCATGTTGGATCCCAGCCACTCAATTGTATTTTCTATGAGAGGTTTCAGGGAACCCCCCCCCCCATGCCATCTTGCCTACTCTCTCTTTTCTTTCATATTACAGAGTTCTGGGGAGAAAGAAAAGAAAGAAAGAAAGAAAGAAAGAAAGAAAGAAAGAAAGAAAGAAAGAAAGAAAGGAAGGAAGGAAGGAAGGAAGGAAGGAAGGAAGGAAGGAAGGAAGGAAGGAAGGAAGGAAGAGAGAGAAAGGAAGGAGAGAAAGAAAGGAGATAGAGAGAAAGAAAGGAAGGAAGGAAGGAGACTTAACCTTTATTTTTTTATGTTTCTTTTTATGGATAATTTTAAACATTTATGAAAATAGAATAATAAAATGAACTCCCAGGTACCTATCCTTTAAATTTAACAATTATAAATTTATGGCTTATTTTGTTTCCTCTATACCCTTATCCTCTACTTGTCCCAATTATTTTGAAGTAAATCTTGGACATCAGATCGTTCATCTGAGAAATATTTTATATATACTTCTAAAAAATAAGGCATCTCCTTTTTAAAATATAGCCACAGTGATAGATTGTAGATAACTTTACATTTTTATCTCTTGTTCCATTGAGAGGTGGAGTCTAATTCCATTCACCTTGATCTCAGTTGTAGTGACTTCCTTGACTAATAGAACATGGCAGAAGTACAATTTTCAAATTTCCAAGGTTAGATCTTAAGAATCTTTGAAGCTTCTATGTGGATTTCTTGAGACACATTCTCTGAGAACCCTAAGCTGTCATGTAAAGTCTGACAACCCTGAAAGTGCAACACTGAAGAGGCCATACATAGGTGCTCTGGTCAAAAGTCTCAACTGAGCCCAGCTTTTTATTTTTCAAGGCACCAGACATGAATAAAATTATCTTGGATCCTCTAGATTTGCCCATCTGCCAACGATTACTGAGTGATCTCACATGGTGCCACATGGAGCAGAAGAAACATACTACTGAGCCTTGCTTAAATTCATGACCCAGAAGGTTTTAAGATTTACTAAAATATTTGTTGTTTTAATCCACTTACCATGGGGTTATTCTGCAATAGAATAAAGGAGAACAACTACAAAACTATTATTTCTCCTAAAATAATTAGCAATAATTCCCTAAAATAGCAAATATCCAGTGTTCAAATCACAAATAATCTTTATTGTCTCATAATATTTTTAACATTTTGCTTCAACTTGGATCTAAATCAAGGTCCATACATGGCAATTGATTTTTGTATCTCTAAAACTCTCTCAATCTATGATTTATTTTTCCTTTCAAATTATTTAAGAAACTGGATTATTTGTCTTCAGAGTTTTCTACAATATGGATTTTAGTATTGTTTAATATGTTCTCCTATTGCCTGTGTTTTCTGCAAACTGGCATTTAGAGCTAGAACCTTGATCAGTTTCATGTTTGATTTCTGGCAAATCTGTTTCATAGGTGGTGTACACTTCTATCGGGAGGCACATCATATCAGGTTGTTTCTTGTTTTGTGAAGTCAGCAGCCATTGGCAAACATTTCCTACATCCAGAATTAATTTGGGGTTGCAATATGGAGATTTTATCAGTTAGCTAATATTATATTTAAAAGGATAAATAATCTCAGTAGCATATAATTCTAAGTATTTGTTTAGCTTATTTACCATCACTTACACCTCATCTTGTTGGCTCAAGCAAGCCATATGGCCACATTCAAAGTGAGGAGGTGACAAAATCATTTTGCTCCCAGTAAGAGGTAAAGACTCAGACTCCAGGCCAAAATCTTTTGTGTGACTTTTCAGGTCTGATCATAGGCAATTATTATACAAGGCTTCGTCTAACAGGCCTTAGAAGGAAAAACTCTCCTTCCCATGCCAGACTTAGTACCAGCTACATCAGTCTTATTCCCTCCTGTCCAGACTACCCATGTTCTTCACACGTCCACATTCCTAACCTAGATTCTTCCATTCAGAGCTCTCTTTCCTGGGGACCTCAGCTGAGGTGCATTCCAGTACATACTCCAGCACATATTGGGGTCATGGCTGAGAAATTTTTCTCCACTTTAAGTTAGTACTCTTGCACTCTGAACCCTTCCTTATCTCCCTCTTCCTGGTGCCTGGATCCAAAAAAAGGCAGGAGCCTTTTGTTTAGAGCTCCTCTGAATGAAGATGATTCTCTCCATCTACATTGCATCTACCTGACTCTAGTCCAGTGTTGTTCAATGGGGAAAACTATAACACTCAAGAGCTAGTGGCTTTCTCTTTTGCAGGCTTACCTGTTACTTTCAGTTTGGCTATTGTCCTAATTGACCACCTTGACACCTGATAGCTCAACTGGAGGGCATTGCAAAGTTACATAGAAAAGTGTGTGGATACTGGAAGGAGTGGAGAATTGGGTCAATAACACAATCTATCAGAGTGATACTTCATTATTATTCTTCCTTTATTAATTAGCCAGTATACTTCTATAAATAAGAACATACTAGTTTTTCAAAATAGATCCTTATCAGTTTTGAAAGGTAAATGAGTTTTAAAAGATTTTTTTAAATTAACTTACAGATTTCAAACATATTTGGTATTTTAAATTTTATTGCAATTACTATTTTGATTTTGCTCAAACCGTCCCATCTTTTACTAGTTTGTGAAGCTGTTCTTGACTCTTTTTGACTTGTCCAAGAAATCTTTGATAGCTTCCTTGCTTCTGGTATGATGGGATGCTCCAGACCTAAAATTAGGCATTCAGCACTTAATTTTATAATATATAGACATATCCACTGAACGACAGTCAACTTAATTTTTAATAAACCTGAAGAGTTTATATTTAGTCATTGAAAGATTAAGTAATTTAGTTCCCAAGACAACTTATATATAAAATATACTTTAAAAACTCAAATTGTCTAATACGGTGCTATGATTGTTTTCACTGTATTTCTGAAGGAAAGCCAGGCTATATTTGGTGAGGGTTGACTTCAGGGAGAAGAAGGGAGGAGGACCACTATCTTTGTTTCATGTCAGCTTCATTCCATCTTCAGTGTAGAAACTGGAGCACTGTGAAGTCTTGCTACCAATGCCAAGAACTGGAATTAATCTTTGGTTTTATCCAAACCTTATAGACAGCTGCTATCTCTCACCTGTTGTCATATATATTTAATTCATTACTCAATTTGATTCAACAAGTACTAATTGAGCTTTAGCATTGTGTAAAAGCAACCAGCTGGGCCCTATGTAAAATATAGAAAAACTGCATGAGAAAAATAAACTATATTCCTTGCTTTTATTGTCAAGCTGGGGAGACAAGATAAATGTGGAAAGAATTAGATTATGATGCAGGATAATATGTAATTATGTGTTCAAACAAGTGGTACTAATACTTATTGCTATAGGATTTCAGAGGAAAGATTAATTGGGTTAGCATGACTTGGGATAGATTTATGGAGAAATGCTCCGAAATCCAAACCCTGAAGCATGAGTGTCATGTCCATGGGTTGAGAAGGAAGTGGGTGGAGGAACACATAAGCAGTCACAAAGGTGAGAGTAGAATCGACATGGAGAACAATGGGGAAGCTACCCACCTTTTGCAATGGAGGGCTCAGTCTAGGAAGTTGGTCAGATAGATACATTTAGAACACATGGGGCAGAATCAGTCCCTTGGCAAGTTTGAATGCTAAGCTGAAAAAACTAGATTTCAGAAAAGTGTCTGTGCCCTTCAACTTAGTTGCCAAGGTTTTTGCTGTTAAATATGCTAGTAGCTAGCATATTTATTTCTGGGGGGAAAATCCAGGCATATGATTTAATTAGGGAAAAAACTATCAGACTTTGAAGTGGTAAAGAGATGACATACAATAGAGGCTTAAGTGAATGGCAAGAAAATGGAGAAGTAAGCTCAAAGAGCAGAGGCCATTTATTTAACAAATATTTATTGAATACATATATGTGCAAGTCATGTGCCAGGCACTGAGGATATTATTCGTTAAGAACTTATTAACAGGGAGTTCCCTGGTGGTGTAGTGACTAGGGCTTTGGCGCTGTCAATGCTGCGGCCTGGGTTCGATTCCCAGCCAGGGAGCTACCCACATTAAAAAAAAAAGAACTTATTAGTAACCTGAATAATTGAAGAAGAATCAATACCTCGACGTAGGTGACTTAATTTAATCCTTAAGAGTAGAATTTCAGGCTATGTAATAGTCCAGTGGAGAAGGTGTTTTTTGTCACAGTTGTTTCTCCTGTCATCTCAGATGATCCCATATGTTTGAGCACCTACTTTACCACCTAAGTGTAATACCAAACCTGAAAAGTGAATAGATCTCCTTCAAATTGTTAATCTCTTTGTCTACCTTCTTATATTCCTGGTCTTTAAGAGCTCCCAGGAGGACAAGGGAGAAGTAACAGCAAGAGTTCTGAAAAGCTGAGGACAATGGCTCCAACAACATTAAGTGCAAGCCAGCTACTCTGAAGCAGGGTGCTTCTTTAAGGAACATTTTCAGAGATAATTTCTCATGCATTCATTCCATCAATGAATATTAACTGAGTTCCTTCTATGCTTTAAATACTACCTAGATGCCGGGGGTGCAGAAGTAAACAGAACAGAAAAAGTTTCTGCATTAGCAGAGATGACATTTTGGTGGAAAACAAACAAATAAATATATACTGTATTTTCAGTTAGTGGTAAGAATTATGAGAAAAGTATATAGCAAGGTAGGAGAATGAACAGTGACAAGAGTGTGTGTGTGCGTCTGGGGGTGGGGTGAATGATAGACCCATCCACTGAGATGGTGAAAGCCTGAAAGAGGAGGAGGTTTGGTACCCATTAATTTTAGATTGAATGGATTGGAGAAAAATCTCTGTGAGGAGATGACTTTCAACACATCAGGAATAACATACCTGGGGAAGGGAATGGCAAAGTCTAAGAGCTAGAGATGACGGAGTGATGGCAAGAAAGTGGTGTAGCTGGAATATTGTACCCTAGGCAATAAATGGTAGAAAAGGTAGATAGAAGCTAGTGTATTAAGGACTTTGTAAGCCTTAATAAGAATTTTGGATTATTCAATGTGATGGGAACTGTGAGATGGTTTTGAGAATGGAAGTGATATGATTTGATTTATATTTTTAGAAGATCACTCTAAATGCAGTTTGGAAAATAGACTATATAGGGCACTGGTACTCAACCTTCCCAATGCCCTGACCCTTTAATACAGTTCCTCATGTTGTGGTGACCCCCATAAAATTATTTTTGTTGCTACTTCATACCTGTCATTTTGCTGCTGTTATGAATCGTAATGTAAATATCTGATATGTGTTTTCCGATGGTCTTAGGCGACCCCTGTGAAAGGATCGTTTGACCCCCAAAGGGGTCGCGACCCACAGGTTGAGAACCGCTGATATAGGGCAAGAGTGCAAGTAGACTCAAAAAAGGCAGTTTTGGTAGTCAAGGTGAGAGGTGATGGTTGTTTGGACTAGGGTGTGGGCTTGAAGATTGAGAGAAGTGTCTAGACTCAAGACATATTTTAAAACTGGAGCTGGCAGAACTTGATGTACTTGGGTATAAAGAAAAGAGGTAAATAAAGGGTAATACTCCCCTATACCCCAGGGTGAATAATAGACCCATTTACTGAGACAGGGAAAAACTGAGCAAGGAGGAAGTTTGGCACTTATTAAATATTCATTAAATGATTCAATGAATCAAACAACGAATGATGCTCCAAAATTGGGTTGAGGAGGATGATGAATAATTGACTTCTTCACTATTATGAGGTGATAATATATAATAGTCTGGAATTACTCTAGATTTAATGATAGAGCTTTTAGCATTTTGGATTGTGGGAGTGTAGAAACCTTTGAAGAAATACATAATATTTAGGAGTGCCAAGACAGAAAAAAAAATTAAACTAGTAGTCTAAAAGAATTAGCACTGAGCTGAATGTCAATACAGAATTAAAAAATTATTTTGAGGACTTCAGGGGAGGGGTGGAAAAAAGGGAATTAGCCATTTCCTCTCGAGGCCTCTGACTTTTACTGTGATTATGTAGAGGTTCAAAGGAGAATGGAAAAGTAAATTTTTTTTTGACAGTGTAGGGATAAGCAATTGAATACTGTCCCTTCAGCTGGAACAAGAAATTAGAGAATCTCTCCATCCAGGTTTCATAGGCTTTCATCCAAAAGTAGCTTTGACATATGTTTCCTAATAAGGAAAGCACAACACTTCCTTAATTGGCTTAATTCCATCTCACACATGAACCTTGCTGTAGATACATAGGTAAATCATGTATATAGAAAATGGCAAAAGTGTAATTTCTATTTCAGGAAACTATCTGTTTGGTTTATGCATTCAAGTGACTGCCAAGTGAAAATTAATTTTCTGTACAATATTTTTATATGTAATTTTTCAATGTTTTACTTTGAAAAATTTAAATGTATAGAATAATTGCCAAGAATAGTACAATAAATTCTCATACACTCTTCCTGTGGCTTCTCTAATTGTTAGTATTCTGTTACATTTGATTTCTCACCATCTCTTTATAGCTATATACACATATAGATGCATGTAGACATATATTATTATTACTGCTATTTGTGTTGCTGAACCATTTAAGAGTAAGTTGCAGATACCATAACTTATAACATTTTCCTGATGTATCTCCTATGAATAATGACATTGTCTTACATAACTACAGAATAACAATCAAATATAGTAAATTTAACTCTGATAACATATTAGCATTTAATGTGCAGTCTATATTCAAATTGCAGCAATTGTTTTAATAACAATTTATATAGCATTTTCCCTTCTGATCCATTGCATTGTGTTTAGTTGTCATCTTATAACACATTTGATGCTGCTTCTTCTCTTTCTAGCTCTACAGTCAAAGCCTTTATAGTAAGATATGAGTTTCTCCTTCTCTTAAGTTAGTAAACACCAATTATTTAACACCTATTAAATGGTTAGCACTACATTAGGTCAGAAGATGATGAAAAGAAGTAGAGATAAAATTGAGAAGATTATATTCCTATCCATGCAAATGACTAGATTATAAGAAAAGAAGGAAGGGAGAGATGTAGGGGAGAGAGAGAAAGAGAGAGAGAGAGAGAGAGAGAAAGAAAGAAAGAAATATGCTAGTAAGCTAGTAAGCACAAGCACACTGTAGGGTCAGGATTAGCCTTTAACTCTCTGTGTTGAACCCTGCATTTGTACTGGATATCAAAGTAGGAGTGCAACCTAGTCACCAAAAGTTTTTAAAACTCCCCATGTGATTGGTTCCTAGGTTGAGAATGGTTGTACTAGAATCTGAAAACATCATAATAAGCAAAACCAGCTACTCATTCTTGATTATTCTTCTGATGTTGGCTGGATCTATTTCTGTTTGCAGTTTTGAGATGTCTAAATTGATCCCAAACACTTCATTTATTTTTTTAGATTTTATTTTGGGGGACAGGGAATTGGAGGGACTGAGGTGGAAAGAGAGTAAAGAGTTCCGGGGACCCCAAACACTTCATTTTAAGTGAAGATTCCCAGAGGTGTAATCCTCCATGAAGGATTTGGTTTACTGTTCAGTAAATCTGGAAGTAATGGAAATTCATTAAATAGAGGTATTGCAACCTCAGTACTATAGACATTTTGGATTGGGGCTATTTGGGTCACTATTGACATTATATGTTAGGGAGTTGTCCAGTGTATTAAAGGTATTTAACAGTGTTGTCTTCCTATACCTGAACATGGATTATTTTCCATTTTTTTATGTCCTCTTCGATTTCTTTCAAAAGTCTTATAGTTTTTCATGTATAAGTTCCTCACATTCTTTGTTAAGTTAATTCCCAGGTATTTCATTCTTTTTGGTGTGATAGCAAAAAGAATTGACACCTTCATTTCTTTTTCTGAAGATTCATTGTTTGTATGTAGGAATGCTCTTGATTTTTGTATGTTGATTTTGCATGCTGCAACTTTACTGTATTCATTTATTGTTTCTAATAGCCTCCTGGTGGAGTCTTTAGAAATTCCTATATAAAGGATCATGTCATCTGCAAATAGTGACAATTTGACCTCTTCTTTCCCAATTTGGTACCTTTGATTCCTTTCTCTTGCCAGATTGCTCTGGCTAGAACTTCCAGTACTATGCTGAATAGCAGTGGTGACAGGGGCATCCCTGTCTTCTTCCTGATTTTAGGGGAATAGGCTTTAGCTTTTCCCCACTCAATATATTAGCTGAAGATTTGTCATATATGGCCTGTATTATGTTGAGATACTTTCCTTCTGTACCCATTCTTTTCACTGTTTTGATCATAAATGGATGTTGTTTCTTGTTGAATACTTTTTCTGCATCAATTGATACGACCATGTGGCCTTTATCTTTTGTTTTGTTTATGTGTTGTATCACATTGATTGATTTTCATATATTGAACTATCCTTGTGCTCCTGGGATGAATCCCACTTGATCATGATGTATGATCTTTTTGATGCATTGTTGCATTCTATTTGCTAATATTTTGTTTAGAATTTTTGCATCTGTGTTCATCAGAGATATTGGTCTATAGTTTTCTTTTTTTGTATTGTCTTTACCAGGCTGTGGTATTAGAGTAATGTTGGTCTCATTGAATGAGTTAGGAAGTATTGCTTCCTCTTCAAGGTTTTGAAAGAGTCTGAGGAGGGTAGGTGTTCATTCTTCTTTGAATGCTTGGTAAAACTCATTGGTGAGACCATCTGGTCTGGGGCTTTTGCCTCTAGGGAGGCTGTGGATAGTCATTTCAATTTCTTTACAATTGATTGTCCTATTTAGATTATCCAATTCTACTTGGTTCAGTCTAGATAGGCTATAAGTTTCTAGAAAGTTGTCCATTTCTTCTTGGTTGTTAAATTCAGTGGCATAAAGCCCTTCACAATATTTTCTTATAACCATTTATATTTCTGTAGTATCAGTGGTAACTTCTCCCCTTTCATTTCCAATTTTGGATATTTGTGTTGTTTCCTTTTGCCCTTTGATTAGTCTAGGCAGGGTTTTGTCAATTTTGTTGACTTTCTCAAAGAACCAGCTCATTGTAATGTTAATTTTTTCTATTGCCCTTCTGTTCTCAAATTGGTTTAGCTCTGCTTTAATTTTTATTATTTCTTTCCTTCTGCTGACTTTAGGTTTTGTCTGCTCTTCTTTTTCTAGTTCTTTAAGATGGGATGTTAAGGTGTTTACTTGTGATTTTTCTTGCTTCTTAAGATAGGCCTGTAATGATATAAACTTCCCTCTTCTTACCACTTTCTCTGTGTTCCAGTAATTCTGATATGTTGTATTTTCATTGTCATTAGTTTCTATATATTTTTAATCTTATTTTATTTGCTCTTCTATCCAGTCATTTTTTAATAAGATGTTGTTTAATCTCCATGTATATGTGGTTTTGTTTCTGCTTTCCTTTTACAGTTGATCTCCAATTTCAAATCTTTGTGGTCTGAGAATACACTTGGTATGATTTCGATCTTCTTGAATTTGCTGAGGCTACTTTTGTGTCCCAGCATATGGTCTATTCTTGAGAATGTTCCATGTGCACTAGAAAAGAAGTTACAGTCTGATTTTGCTAGATGAAGTGTCCTGTAAATGTCAATTATGTCCAATTGCTGTAATGTGTCATTTGGAGCTGATATTTTCTTATTTATTTTCTGTTTGGATGATCTGTCCATGGCTGTTAAAGGGGTGTTTAAGTTTCCCACAATTATTGGGTTTTCTCAGTTTCTCCTTTCAGATCTGTTATATTTTGTGTATTTTGGTGCTTCCTGATTGGGAACATATATATTAATTAGTGCCAGGTCTCCTTGTTGTTGTATTGTGCCTTTTATCACTATGCGATGTCCATCTTTGTCTCTTGTTATCTTTTTTAACCTGAAGTTTACTTCATCAGATATCAGTATGGCAACTCTTGCTTTTCTCTGGTTACCATTTGCTTGGAGTATTGTTTCCCATCCTTTCACTCTGAGTCTGTGTTTGTCCTTATGGTTGAGGTGTGTCTCTCAGAGACAGCATATGGATGGGTTTTGTTTTTAAATCCATTCTGCTACTCTGTGTCTTTTTATTGGTGACTTCAGTTCATTAACATTTAGAGTGATGATTGACATGTGAGGATTTCCTGTGACCATTACTTATTTCTTTGTTTTTGTTTTATTTTTGTTTCTTTCTTGTTGCCCCAACTCTAGCCTATTTATTCTGATGTTTTGTTTCAGGTCAAAGACCCTCCTTCAGTATTTCTTGAAGTATCGATTTCATGATGGCTAATTCTCTCAGCTTCTGTGTGTCTGAGAACGTCTTTATTCCTCCTTCATATCTGAAGGATAATTTTGCTGGATAATTTATTCTTGGCTGGAAGTTTCTCTCTTTTAAAGTTTTGAATATTTGATTCCACTCTCTCCTGGCTTGTAGAATTTCTGCTGAGAAGTCTGATGCCAGTCTGATGGGTTTTCCTATAAAGTTATAGTTCTTTTATCCCTGGCTGCTTTGAGAATTGTCTCTCTATCTTTAGCTTTTGACATCTTCAGTACAATGTGTCTTTAAGAAGATCTGCTAGAGTCCAGGTATCTAGGGGACCTATTTTCTTCTTGAATTTTGGGTTCCAGATCTTTCCATAAGTTTGGAAAGTTCTCATCTACTATTTGTTTTAGTATGTTCTCTTTAGAGTGCTCTGCTCCTTCTTCCAATCCTATTATATTGATATTAGTCTTCTTCATGAAGTCAGATAGCTTTTGCAGAGTTCTTCTAATCCTTTTGGTTCTGATTCCCTATCTTCCTTTTTCTGAGATGTTTCCATGTTCTGATCATCAATATTACTAATTCTTTCCTCCTTCTGGTTGGCCCCGTTTCCTATGACAGTTATTTCATTTCCCACGTCTTTCATTGTATTATTTATCTCTGGAATTTCCATCTCATTCTTCCTTACAGTTTGAATTTCTTTGTTAAATTGTTCCTTTTGTTCACAGATTTCCTTTCTGATATCAGTCATCTAAGCTATGGTGTTCTGCCAGTATGTTTTCATTTCTCTCAGAGCCTTTAGAACAGCTACTTTATAATCTCTGTTACTTAGTTCATAAATTTCTAGGTATATAAGATCCTTTTCTGGAGATTTTTCATCCTCTTTCTGAGCAGCTTTAAATCCTAAGGCACTCATATCGTCTGTTGCATTCTTTTTTGGCACGAGGGCTTCATTTTCAGCATAACCCATGAGTTCTGTTTCTTGCTCTGGTTGGTATTTTTGTGGTGTCTTGCTGTACAGCAGACCTAGGTGGCACTGGGTGGCAAATGTTGGGAGAAAGGGGAGGTTTTTTTAAGCTTTAGCTCTGGTCTCCAGCAGCATTTTGGGGCGGGGCATGTTGGTATGTGGTTTCTCTGCTTTCTGCAGTTAGTTGGGAGAAGCTATAGGGCAGGGGTGAGGCCAACACAATGCATGCTGGGGTGGCTCCATCTCCTGTGCTTTACTGGGGAAGCTGGGGGACTAGGAGAGGCTGATGGGATGCAGGCCAAGGCAGCTATCAATGATTGGGGTGAATGCTGTCAAATCCACCTCTCTCCCTTCTCCAGTGCTTTACCCCAGGCCTTGTTCCAGCAATTCATCTCCACAGCAGCTGCTTAGAGTTGAGTCTGCAAGTGCTAGCTGTGCGAGGTCACCATGAGCATGTACACACTGTGGGCTGGGACCCAAGGGCGGGATCCATGTGAGGGCACTGGGTGTGTGCTCACCATAGACCTGGACACGCAGGCCACATGAAAGTGCTGGGTGAGGGCACGAGGTGCACATGAGCCACGGGTCTAATGCCACTGGCCTGATGCCACAGCCTGTAGGAGGCGTCAGGAGTGCTCGTGCTTTACGAGTCAGGAAGGGGCCATGAGCCAAGGTGCTGTATCTGGGGCCATATTTTGGGCTTGGTTCAACTTCCTTGGTACTCAAGATCTCAGATCCCAGCTCCCAGACTTTGTCCCTAACCCGCTACTTTTAGGTCCAGCTCCTTCACCGTTTCCCAGCATTCTGCCATTCTGGCTTTCGTTCTTGTCTCCTCTTGGCATCCTCCCTCCCATGTATCATGGTGCTCCCTGATTTCTTTCTAGTTCCTTCAGTTAGCAGCAGTAGGGTCCGGTCACGATCCCTCTCTGCTCCATCCCTTCTTTCCCACTTCCTCCTCTCTCTCTAACCTTCATGTGTTTTCTTGTGATGTGTCAATTTCCCAATTGTCACTGTGCCATGCAGGGTTTTCTTTCTTGGCCTGTGGGCAGCCATTTAATTGTGTTTCTTGGAGAGGTTTCAGGGACCTCCTCCCCCATCACCATCTTGCCCTCCTCATAAAAATACTATCTTAATCTGGTATGGGATATTGATAGAAGGAGAGGCTATGGGTTGGGCAGGGCAGCCAGGGGATATATGGGTACTCTGTACTTTCCACTTAATTTTGCTCTGAACCTAAAACTGCTCTAAAGAAATAAGCTACTGAAAAAAATATTATCTTAAAATTTGATAAGATGTTAATACTAAGTACAGGGAACTCTAACCCCATTTTTCAAAATTTTCTATTCCACATCCTTCTCATACTTAATGACCTCAAAAATCATACTGTTTAGTGATAATAGCTGCTCCAAGGAGACATTAATGAGGAAAACTCATGGCAGGGGGAGAAGCTGAAGTGGCAGGGGGACAAAATAAAGTTAAGGTAATTCTCCAATGAGGATTTTCTGAGAGCTTTGGCTGCCCATTCTTCTCACCACCCACAAATTCTTGATTTTGAAAGTCCCTAATTTTTATCTTAGTTGAACTGAAAATCCATTAAAAGCACAATAAAGAGGTCGTTGGAAGGTGAAGCAGCACTCTAGGTATTTTGATTTTGCAAGATTCTCCTTTTAGATGCAACCTAACAGTATCCACATAGGCAATAGCTCACATAGGAGATTATATATATATATTTGTGTGTGTGTGTATATATATATATATACACACACACACACACACACACACACACACACATATATATATATATATATATATATATATATATATATATATATAATATACTTACATATACATTTTAGGAGGCAAATTAAGAATATTTGCATCAGGGTTTATAGTCTCCTACTTCTTGCAAGGCATTATTTTGTTGCTATGCCCTATCATTAGTTGATTCTCAACTTACCACATTTCCCAGCATTAGGCAGCACTCCAGTCCCCTTTGACATTGATTAATCCCATTCTGTGTCTCACTTGCCCCCAGTCTGGAATAGTTGACCAGTAGTTTTTTGTTTGTTTGTTTATTTTTTTGTTTGTTTGTTTGTTTTTGCTTTTTGGTATGTGGGTAGCTCCCTGACTGGGAATTGAACCCAGGCCACAGCGCTGACAGCACCAGTGCCGAAGCCTTAAGCCACTACACCATCAGGGAACTCCCCACTAGTTTTATCTCTGATATTCTCTAGTGGTCCTTGTAGGTGACACATATAATTCTGTAATAATATAGTACAGAATACTATTCTGTATTTCCTGTTCACTTCCTACATTTCTATGTGCTCAACCAGTTTTATTCATTCAGGAAAACTGTGCATGTTCTAGATACTTTTAGGCATGAAAGATATGCAGACTGTCTCTGCTAGAGGGACAATGTTTAATACTCCTCATGTTGATACCACATCCAATTAATCAGAAAGTTCTATTTTCATAATATCTCAAATCTGTCTATTTCTCCACATTTTCATGAACCTCCATCGAATCCACAATATTGTCATCTCTCTTAGGACTCCAACAATAACCTTTTGATCTCTTCCTTCCCTTTTTATATATACCTTTGTATTTATTCTTCATATGCCAGTCAGAGTAATTTTTAAAAATGTGTCATCCAGAATATTGCCACTTCTTTATTTAAAACTGGCCAATAGGTTTGCATTGTACTAAAAAGGAAATTCAAACTTTTTACCAAGAACCTCAGGACTCTACATGTTGGCTGCCTACTACCTCTTTACTCCCATCTCACACTTTTTGCCTATCAAACTTTTATAGCCACACCTATTTTTCTTTCTTAAACCCACCTATCATTTCCTCCATTGGGTTGCTTTCCCCACAGCTGTTTATTGACTCAATCTCAGTCTTCAGAACAAAAATCACCTCCTTAGAGAGGCCTTCCTTCCTTAACAGATCTGTTGAAAACTGGCCCTCCCTAGTTACTATCATGTTTATTTCCTTCAGAGCATTTATGACAATCTGCATTATTTATTCAATTGTTTTAGGCTGACCAGACATATTGTTTTAAATGGGACAGAAAACAATGTTATTGTCCTTTTTCAAATGGTATATATGGTCAGCCTAGTCACACTGGGCTAAATTCAAAATTTCAATAGGCTGTGTGCCATTTGAAACAGGACAGTACCTTGTTTTCTGTCCCATTTAAAAGGGTACATCTGGTCAGCCTAAATTGTTTGCTTATTTATTGTTCCTTCCCCTCTAGAAAATTAGCTCCAGAATATAAGGACCTTATTTGTTTCATTTATTTCTATATCTCTAGTACCTTGAAGTTAAGGTCATTCTAAAATGATCCAGTATCTTGAATAGATACTAAAAAGTAATAGGTACTCAGTAAATATTTGCAAAGTCAATGAATATATTCCCCACATTGTGTGTCTCTGGTCATACAAGAGAACATCAATTAATATTTTTTTGATCAATTGCAATATAAGGGCTATGCAGGGAAACAATACCTTTGCAGACTTAAATTTTGAATTATACTTTCATAATATTTTGTTCTTCAGAGTTCTAGGAATTACAGTGTTATAAACAGTGTAAAATATTTGGAATAGTAATATACTACACACACACACACACACACACACACACACACATGTACACACGCACATTGGTACAAAACTATATTGCAATACTTCCTAAAGTGCACAAAAGAAAATGAAAACACACATTTAAATATTTTTAAATTATCACATCATGAGTAAACTTCACTTGTAATGTCTTTTTTGTGAGTTCCAGGAGTAACACCAGGCCCTTGAAGACTTGCCTGAAGCAAAGTTCTCAGAGTCATTCTAAGATTTCTCAGGAATGTAACTCTGGCCACAGAAGCAAGCCCCCTTAAATAAACTCAGTTCCCATAGAGCACTCGCTCACTCCGTTAGGTGTGAGGTAGAGAGGTGAAAGCGTTGTTTCCTGTGCCCACCAAACACTCTTGGAAATAAATCAGGCAAATTAAAGTGATGAGAAGCTAATAAAAAACTGCTAGCCATTAAGGAACAGGCTCAGTTATTTTGTCACCAAGTACAAAAATATCCTTTTTCTTAGGGTTTCTAGTATTAGAATTGACTCTTCTTATGAAGTAATTAATCTTACCAAAGGGGAAAAGGACACTTCCATGGCTACAAAACACAAATCTGCCACTATCTGAGAGATGGCTTCCAAAAGTTAAACAGGGAGTGAACAAATTGAGTTTCTGAGACATGAACAATTAAGTATAGAAAACTCGTAGTAAGGACACTAATCTAGGTACCTTCAGCTTATATCCTGAATTTGCTCAGGCTCTCAAATAGATAAAAGTTTATAGTAGGAGCTATACCTCTACTTTTACTGGCTTGTACTCCCACCTGCATACATACATAATGCTGGATCTCATGCCCCGAAAGTTCTCCCATTCTCCCTCCAGTGATTTCTGGGGTCTCTAAATCAGTGGTTCCAAATCTTTTTTTTACTTGTGTACCCCTTTTAAATCCTCTTCTGTAAGTTGTACCCCTTGTTTTAAAAACAGCTGTTTTTAAATACTGATACTTTTGTTCAGTGCCTATCTTAATGTAAAATAGTGGAATTGAAGTAATAAGTTAAGAAAGAAAAAATACTACACTTTGTAGAAGTACAAACCACAGATTTAATCTTATAATATTCATAACACAGTTAAATATTGATGATGAGGATGATGGTGATCAAGTATTTAACAAACTTTTAATTCATTATTAATAATAATATTTATTTGTGTTATCTGAAAAATCCATAATTTGAAAAGTCTGCAGATCACAATTTGATTAAAACATTGTTAGTGAGATGGTTAAACTTGCTTTGATGCACTTAGTTTCTTGAAATCAGGCTCAAAAAATGCAAGATATAGTCTTAAATGTCGACTTGCATTAAGCTTGTTGCAGTTCTTAATTTTTATGAAGGTGTAAGAAGAAAAAGCTCTCTCCGCTAGTTCAGTATTAGTAAATGGCAAGAGGTATTCGAGTGCTTTCTCACTGAGCTGTACGTATTCCTCACTGACATCTACCCAGAAGGTAGTATGATGCTTTCTTTTAAAATCAGAATTTAAAGAAGAATTGTTAGAAAGTTTAATTAACTGCTCTTTTTCATTGATTGATAGTTGAGCTTCTTTGAAGAATTCTTCATTAAAACAATCTGCAGTCCAGTTACTTTCTTTTCCATGTTGAGGGAAGTACTTATAAAAGGGCACTTTAAGACTTTCCAAGTACTTACAATTCTCTCTTTCATGTTTGGGGATAGGTGCAAGTCATTCTCAGATAAGAAGTTGTGCAGAGTTTCAAAGCTGACCTCTTTTAATAGATGCTTTCCAAAAGTCCAGTTTTTAAATCATTGACTAAATTTTGTTGGTTACTTTGAATGAATAAGCTGTTTTGAAGTCCCAAGTTGAGTTTGTTTATTTCTAGAAAAATATCTGATATATATGCAAGACTAAAGTCAATTACTGTTCTGAAACATTGTAGCAAGAGAGAAACCATGGCATTCAAAAAAATACCTGGACTTCATGTCTAAGTTAAAACATCCATGTAAGTACTTTGCCATGAGATAGCCACCTTACCTCTATAGGCAAAGGTAATGTGCTGTGAATGCTGTTCATTTCTTCACAGGTGCTTTAAACAATCTGGAGTTTTGTGGTTGTGACTTAACAAAATTTATAACTTTTACACCCTCATCAAGAACATCTTCCAGTTCACTAGGAAGAAGCTTGGATGCAAGACTTTGTGAATGCAGCAGTGACCCCATGGTACATGGGGAGCTACTTCTTTAATTCGGCCACATAGGCCTGTAAAGCAACCAGAGTTAGGCTTGCCTCCATCAGGGCATATGCCGCAACAATTCGACCAACTAATGTCTTTTTCAATAAAATAACCACTGGTTACACTGAAAATATCTTAACCCGTGGTACGCTCTATCAATGGGTAACATTTAAACCATTTACATTGAAAGTAATTGCTGGTAGATATGTAGTTATTGCCATTTTATTATTCATATTTCTTCTTCTTCTCCTCCTCCTGCTCCTCCTTCCTTCCTTCCTTCCTTCCTTCTTTTCTTTAAGAACTCCCTCTAATATTTCTTGTATTACAGCCTTGGTGTTGATGAAGCCCTTTAGCTTTGTCTTATCTGGGAAGTCCTTTGATTCTAAATCATAGTCTTGCTGGGTAATCTTGGTTGTAGGTCCTTGCTTTTCATCACTTTTAATATTTCATGCTAATCTCCTCTGACCTGAAAAGTTTCTATTGAGAAATCAATTGACAGTCTTATTGGGAGCTCCCTTGTAGGTAGCTTTTCTCTTGCTGCTTTTAAGATTCTCTTTGTCTTTAATTTTTGGCATTTTAATGATGATGTGTCTTGGTATGGGACGATTTGAGTTCTTCATGTTTGGGACTTTCTGTGCTTCCTGGGCTTATACGTTTATTTCTTTCTCCAGGTTAAGAAAGTTTTCTGTTATTTATTCAAATGGGTTTTCAATTCCTTGTTTTCTCACTTCTCCTTCTGGTAACTTGTCCTCATTTTGTTTAGAGCTTTTTCTGGAGCTTTGTTCTGTTCTTTTCATTTGAGACATGTTTCTTTACCTACCCATTTGGCTGCCTCTCTGTGGTTGTTTCTATGTATTAGGTAGGGCTGTTATGTCTCTTGGTCTTAGTACAGTAGCCTTATATAGTAGGTATCCTGTGGGGCCCAGTGACACAGTCTCCCTGGTCACCTAAGCCATTTTTTCCAGGTATGTCCCTTTTGTGGGTTGTGTGTAACTTCCTATTGTAGTTGAGCCTTGGTTGTTGTTTGCATGTTAATGGGAGGGATTGACATTTGGGCTCATGGGTGTGAGGCCTGGCCATGACTACAGTGGAAGGGCTGTTGTGCAGAGCTTGACCCTATGGAGCATGATTTGCTTTGGTGGGGTTCTGGTGGCTTCCAGTCTGCCTCATGGGTTTGTCACTGCGGAGGCAACTGGGTGGTGCACTGGTTGGGTCTGAAGCCCACTACTGGGAGTGCCAGCCCCCAGAGCCTCCTGGAAAGGGCCCTACCATAGGCCAAGTTTAGCTGTTGCCTCTGCGCTATCTGGGTCACCTGGCATGAGCAACACATCAATCTGCAGATGGCTTCCATCCACACTGGCTTTGGAGGTGCCTTGAGAGGGCATGTTGGGAAGTGACTTTGGTTGCCACTAATGCTGTGTTTACAGCTTCTCAGTAAGGTTACAAGGTATGCTGAGGCCCGATGCTGCTTGTTTGGGGATTTGTGAACTATAGCAAAGTCCATAGCATGAGCCAAGACAGGCAATTTGTGTGGAAGAGCCACTGGAAGTGACTTGAGGGGTTCCATTTGGGTGGGGCAGGGTCTTAGAGAGTCACAAGGGTGGGGAGAGTGGTGTTAGCTTGGTTGATGGAGACTCAGATAGGGCATGCTGCCTGCATCCGCATGCTGGTGCAAGGGTAGGGCTCAACAAATAAACAAATTCTGCCAGCACTTCTGCCTGGGAGAAAGCTGTTCCTCCAGCCCTTGCCCTGAAGCTACACAGTTCAGTTCCTTCCTATATGTTCCTGTCACCTTTGCAGCTGCTGTTCCAGTGCTGGAGCTCAGAGTGAGTAAGTCTGTCAGTAAGTCCATGTGCAGGCCTTCTAAAAGGAATGCCTGGAACTCCAGCAGCCTTCCTTCTCAGTCAACCACAATCTCTGCTGGTTTTTATAGCCATAAGTTGTGAGGACTTCTCTGCTGTGGGGCTGGAAACACTTGCTCTTCTGAGGGAACCTCAGCTGCAAAATATGCCTTCTGATTTTTAACTGCCACACACAGTTGTGGGACCCATTTGTTCTACATCTCTACCCCTCCTACCAGTCTGGAAGTGGCTTATTCTCTGTATCCTTAGTTGTGGGACTTCTGTTCAGCTAGACTTCAGGTGATCCTTAATAATGGTTTTTCTGTAGTTTAGTTGTAATTTTAATGTGGTTGTGAGAGGAGACAAGCACAGCATTTACCTACTTTGCCATCTAGACTGGAAATTGATCTTTAAAATTTATTGTTAAGGAAAATTTTTTTTATTGAGGTAAAATACACATAACATAACATTAGCCATTTTAGAGAAAAGGGATCCAAGATGGCAGAGTAGATAAACACCGTTATTGCCTCATCCCATGAACATATCAAAATTACAACTAAATTATAGGACAATCAACCTGGAGAACCATGTGAAGTCTAGCTGAACAGAAGTTTTATAACGAAGGATATAAAGAAGAAGCCAGGTTGAGAATGGCAGGAGGGGTGGAGATATGAAACAGGCTGGTCCCACACCCAAGTATGGCTGTTGAAAACCAGGAGAAAGATCTTTGTCACAGAAGTTCCCCATAGAGAAGTGCAGGATACCAGCCCCTCAACAGGCTCCTAAGCCCAAAGTACTAGTGCTGGGAAGAGGAGCCCCCCTAAACATCTGGTTATGAAAAACTGTCGGGATTCTGACCACCTGTGTGGGATAGAAGGCTGTGGGGAAACTCAGATGGCCTCATAAAGGGCCTGTGCACAGACTCGCTCACTTGCAGGCACTCACTCTGGGATCCCATGGAGGGATGGTGACTGGAGGGAAGTTGGAGACATACAAGGAGAGACTGAGTTGTGTCATTTCATGGTGAGAACTGGAGAGACAGTTGACATTTTCCCAGTGAGAGGTTCTCTTCCCTTGCAGCCAGCAGGCAGGAGTCGTCTTTCCCTTGTTGAGGCTCTTCCACATGCCCATGGCCAAATCTGAATCTGAATTGATTTGGTGAATTCCATCCACTTGCTCTGCCCTGGTAACTCACTGACACCCCTTCACACCCAACTCCATAGTGCAGAAAGCTTCATTAGACTCTGAGTCTTGGGGGAGCTGGTAGATGGAAGCAATTCTTTTGCATAGCTACCCCAGACCTAGTACTAGTGGCAGCCATCCTCCATTTACAGCATGGCCTCTCCCACATACCTGCAGGTGCAGCACAAGTAGCAGCCAATCAATTATAGCTTTAAACTTTGTAGCTTCTACCAGGTAGTCCCAGACTGGTCACAGACAGTGGCTGACCTGGTCCTGCACTGGAGCCCCTCTCAATAGGCCCCAGAGCCAACATACTTGGAGGTTGACTTCATACCACAACAGAGCATCACCCAATTAATCCCATAAGTGGCACTCCCAAAGGGTGATATCAACAGCCACCAGAGCCTGCTGGGACAAATCATGTTCTATGGAGTAAGACCCCCACACAGCATCCCTTAAGCTGTGGGCCTTGCCAAACCCCACAGCTAGTCAGCCTGAGGGCCAATTTCACCCACTGACATGCCAGTAGCAATCAAGACTTAACTATAACAGAAAGACATCTATGACCCACACAAGAAACACTCCTGGAGCACTTGGCTTTGGTAACCAGGAAGACTGTGCTACTGGGCCTCACAGGACACCTACTACATAAGGCCACCTGGCAAGACTGAGAGACATAACAGATCTACCAAATACATAGAAACAAATGCATAGAGGCAGCCAAAATTAGGAAACAAAGAAATACATCCCAAATGAAAGAACATGAGAAAACTCCAGAGAAAGAATTAAATGAAATGGAGGCAAGCAACCTACCAGATACAGAGTTCAAAACAATGGTTATAGGGATGCTCAGGGAACTTAGAACTTCAACAAAGAGATAAAAAACATTAAAAAAAGGATATAGAAACCATAAAATAGAAGTGAAGAATACAATAACTGAAATGAAAAATGCACTAGAAGGAATCATAAGCAGACCAGATGAGGCAGAGAACTGAATCAGCAATTTGAAAGAAAAGGGAGCAGAAAGCACCCAATTGGACCAGAAAAAAAGAAAAAAGAATCTAAACCTTAGACAACATCAAGCATAACAACTTTCTCAACATAGAGGTACCAGAAGGAGAAGAGAGAAAGCAAGGGATTAAGAATCTATTTGAAGAAATAATAACTGAAAACTTTACCAACCTGATGAAGGAAATAAACATACCAGCCCAGAAAGTTCAGAAAGTCCCAAATATGATGAATTCAAAGAGGCCCACACCAAGACACATCATAATTAAAATGGCAAAGGTTAAAGACAAAGAGAGAATCCTAAAAGCAGCACGAGAAAAGCAGTTAGTTACCTACAAAAGAGCTCCCATAAGACTGTCACATGATTTCTCAAAAGAAACTTTTTAGACAAGAAGGGATTGGTTGTAATATGATATTTGGGTCTTGTAGGATTGGTACAGTGGTATGCTGTAGTTTACTCATACCAACTCATAAGACCTCATTGTTCAAATATCAGAAATTGTGGGTGGTTGTTAAATCCAGCCATCATTACACATTAAATTATATATAAACTTACAATTAAATAAATATATCAAAATCAAAGATAATAAATACTCATTACCTAAATACTAAATTATATTTTACTATTATCTAAGTTCTTGTTTTGTGTTTACTTATGTCCACTGTATTTGTGATGTCCTACTGTGCATCTTTTCCCAACTCCATGCTCAGTGATGTCATCTTGGTAACTAGCCATTGGCTGGGGTGGGAACCAGGAGCCATGGAATCATACCATGGTAGCCAGAAACATTACAAAACGGATTCTTTTCCTGGAAATCTGGTTTAACATCTTTTACCAGAACACCATTGGTATGATATATTCCAAATGCAGATCTTTATTCACATGGAATGCTTCTGCTGAAAAGTATGTTTCCTGTAGTTCCCTTGGCATAGTCCTGACCCCTCTACTTGACCACTTACAAACTTCCTGTGTGTTGTTCTCTGTTAGGGATACTTATCCCTCTAGGCAGCTCTTGTGGATAGAGTCACTCTTAAGAGACTGAATATGACTCCTTCTTATGGGGTTTATTTCTGGCCTATGAGAAATTCATCTTCTTTTGCCCCATCTCGAAGTTCAGGCCATTCCCATAAGAGCCTCCTTTTCTTATCCTGCTGCCAGAGCAGCAAGCCTCTTGTAGGCATAGCTACATCCTCTTGCCCTCAGTCTCAGGCACCAGCCCAGTGTTCCTTAAACTCAAGAGAACATGAGCCAAGACACTTGAATGTTCTCTTGAAATGCTCCCTCTTCCCTTGCTTGGCCTGAAGCAAGGAGAAGCTAACCTCTCAAATCTTTATGGGGATGTTGATGGGGATATTTAGATCAGTTGACTATTCTCCAAACAAATTCATACTTTTCCATCTTTCAACCTACAGCCTGGATAGAGGTGGTATGCTGATAGTAAACTGGATTACAATAGCCCCTTTTTATGTTCCACATATGTAGTCTCATATCTCACCTTACAACATGATTGACTTTGTCACCTATTGTTTGTTCTGTGTTTTCGGGCTTCTAATCAAAGCAAGGGATAACAGGATGAGTCCTAGCCCACCTATTACATGTATCAAGCCTGTTTATTTTTCAAATTTTCCCACTTTGGAGTTGATGCAAACTGGGCTGTACATAGGTCACATGCACTGAGGAAGAGTTTAAGAAACTCTAAGGAGCAGATTGGGTTGATCACTTAGTGCCTAACGGCAGGTTTTGGTGCAAATGATAGGAGAGGGAAGAGCCAAGGTGTACTGGGTGAGTGCTCTCAGGTCTGAAGTATCAGGAGAAGAGTATAGTCAAAGATGGGAGACCAAAGAGCAAGTTAAAAGCTGAGATCAAGATTGTGTTGGAAGCTGTCAGTGAGTTTCCTCATTACCATGCTTGAGCCTGTTGCAAGGGCTACTCAGCCGTCAGGGAGCTGGTCAGCAGGTTGAAAGCATAGGGTATAAGCATGGACAATGTCATTCAAAATTCTTCAGGATCAGTTAGATGAGCCTTTTATTTTCTTATCTAGTTACTTGCCATTATGACTTTAACAGTAAGATACAAAAGGAAGAAATATTCAAGTGAGACCATTTTCAAAATAAGCACCAATTTGGTGTCCAGCACGGTACAGAGTGCTAAGAGGATACCTAGAAAAGTACATTTAGATTAAGTATCTTCTAGCTTAGCAAGTAACTGCCCTTATTAGATAATCAGTTTTGTCTATCTACCATTATTTCCTTGAAGGTAGGCCCCATGTCTTATGCAGTACCCCCACAGTACTTACCACCACACTGGTAGACATCAAGTAGACACTCAATAATATCTCATTTACTCAAAGTATTTCTCTCTTATTTAAAAACTCTTAGGTTCTCCTCACACACAACTTAAAAATTCGAACTACCTGGCCTAGTTTTCAGAGCATGCTGCAACCTCCCCAGAACTCACCTACCTGTCTTATTTCCCATCACTTCTCTACATGCTGTGTTCTGCCAAATTAGTTTTATAACTTGCCTCTGGACATATTTTTTTCCTTGTTCATATAGGGGACTAAAATGTGCCATTCCAAAATACACTAGTTTAGTGTAAGAATTATTTTGAGCTAGAGGCAAATGAGAATCAATCAATGCAGAAATGAGCCTTCTTGAACCTTCCTTTTCCTGAATAAAAGCAGAAACTTCTGAAAAAAGAGGACTGCCATAAATCCCCTCTCCTAAAGAAGTTTTATGGACCTGAAGAAGACAAAAAGCCAAGATGGACTAGCAGAAACAAACCTTATTCTATTAGTTTCCTCCATATATTTATCTTCCTATGGTGTGCAACTCTTGAAAGTCTAAAACTCTTTTTCATTTGTCGCATCCCTACAAATTATTGTTGTTTGTTAAAATACAATATATACCCAAGTTTCCTTTGGTTTCTCTGGAATGTGCATTGTATGTATTAATAAACTGTTTTTTCTCTTGTCAATCTGCCTTTTGCCAGTCTCATTTTACAGGGCCCAGATAAAGAACTTAGGGGTGGTGATAAATTTTAAAAAAAGGTTTTTTTTCCACCCCTATACTCATAGCTCTTCCTTAAAAAAAATCATTCCTCTCCCTTACCCTCATTAAAAATCCTATCCATCATTAAAATTAAGGTCAGATCTACCTATTTTTAAAAGGTTTTTCTAACTATATTTACCTGAAGAAAGCATGCCCTCAGAATTCTGGTTTATGCCCTTAAGACTCTGTTCTATGCCCTCAAGGGCATGTCATTGAGAGATCATCTATCAAGCACTGTTTTGGAATGCCTCTTTTACAAATGTTCAGAACTTTTATTCAAATTTCTGTTGATATATTGCTCCTCCAACCTGCCTGTAAACGCTTTAAAATCCAGGACTTATTTATACACAATAAACTCTTACTATAACATTTTTGATATCTCAGAACCTCCCAAGATTATGACTTGATTATGGCACATGATTTATCCCATAAAATGCAGTAAGGGTCAAATTCAAAAGCAGTCTTTTATGCACAATATATTTTTTAAATTGAGAACCTCAATCCATTAAATCATTTCTTAGAAGCAAATCAAATAATACATTTATTGAGCTATGTGTCCAGCATTTTGGTAGGTACTGCAGAGAACATGAAAATACACAGCTGACTCTTATGGGGGACTGAATATATTACACAAAGGGACAATGGCCAAAGCATATAGAAAAATAGAACTCTGACCCACAACCTCTGCAACAATCATTCCAGAAAGGCAACCACCTGTGTGGCAATTGACCCAAAATGGCCAGAACTTGATCAATAGTTGCAAGCTTCCTTAGTTTTTGTCATATTTCCAACACAATACCAATCAGAAAAAGTCAAATATGCACCCCTAACCCATCACACAGATTGCCTTGCTTCTGGTTGCCTTCCTTCAGCTTCCCCATGCCAACAACAACCCCCAATCGGGACATACCCAAAGCCTTCTCTTTTTCCCACTGTAAAGCTTCTACACTCATCTGCCTGCTTTTGAGTGACCAAATGTAAGAGATGGTAGCAGACTGCACTGCTATAGCAAGCTCTAAATAGATATTTTCACTTGTTCTCATTTGAGTGTTCTTTATTTCCACACTTGGAATTTATAGAATTATTATTGGATGTTTCAATTATCTAGAGGCTCCAAAGACTATTGACAGTCATTTGTAATTTTACTAGGGCTTGAATTTGAAATGTAGTCTTTTACACCGGTGTACAGGAGAGTTAGTTAGCTAGTGACTGCTAAGTATATACACACAACCTTTGTTTTATATTCATGTTGTGGCATATGTACATTATTGGGGAAATTATATTTTCTATATTTCAGGGGTTTCTTTGTGTGTGTGAAGCTATAAGACTTAATACCTGATGAACCCTAAGCGTCTACTACTGAGAGACTTCAAAAGGACTTGAAGAGTGATTTACTTTGAAGAGTAAAAAGGAAATTAATAAAAATGAAAGATCAACTTTTTAAGCCTCTGAGACTAGGCAAATAGTGTTACCAACTGATAGAATGATGATGTGGAAAAACAATTAGATTTAAAAAGGTCAAGAGACAACAGGATATTCAAGTTTATTCAACAAATATTGACTGCCAACTCCATGCTAAGCACTATTCTAGATGCTAAGGATATAGTGGAGAACATTACAGGCAAAAATCTTTGCTCTTGTTGAACATATATTTGTAGACAGTTGGGATTTGGTAGGGATGGAAAGATAATACTTATTAAGACCTATAAGTTCATAAAACTTATTCATAAGAGATAGAGTTAAAGTTATCACATCAGAAAGCAGTTTTCAAAGAGTTTGATGTTACTGAGGACTTAGCCTTGGGCAAATTCAAAACACTAATTTTAAAGGATGTATACACCCCTATGTTCATTGCAGCATTATTTACAACAGCCAAGATATGGAAAAAATTTAACTGCCAATAATAGAAGATGTGGTACATAAACGCAGTGGAATATTAGTCGGCCAAAAAGAACGAAAATTTACCATTTGTGACAACATGGATAGACCTAGAGAGTATTATGCTAAATGAAATATTAGTTAGACAGAGAAAGACAAATACCGTATGATTTCACTTACATGTGGAATCTAAAGAACAAAATAAACAAAACAGAAACAGACTCACAGATAGCCAGATGGAAGGGGAGCTGGGAGGTTGGGTAAGAAAGGTGAAGGGATTAAGAAGTACAAATTGATAGTTACAAAATAGTCACAGGTGGTGAAGTACAGCATAGGGAATATACTCAATAATACTATAATAACTTATGTATGGTGCCAGCTGGATAGGAGACTTATGGGGGGATCACTTCATAAATTATATAAATGTCTAACCACTATGCTGTACACCTGAAACTAATACAAAATAATACTGAATGTAAATTTAATTGAACAATAGAACAGTAACAGATAATACAAAAGATATTTGGGGCAAAAGAAAGGAATGCATTGGGTCAGTATGGTGTCACAGAACAGAAACCACACCAAGGAAACCACAGGAAATCCAGTGGGATTTCCTCCAGAGTGCTTGGAAAAAATGGGTAATGAACTAAGATTATAGACTACTTGAAGGCAGTCTGCCTAGAACTACCTTATCTATTTCAAGAATGTTGCAGCATTGTCCTATAGTAGGTGCTTAGGAAATAGGTGGTAATAATGATAACTTATATTTACATATATTTACAAAGTACTATCATTTGTTATTGCTTAATTAAGAAATAGAAAACAGTATCAATATATTCATAGATGGGGATTTGCAGTAAAGAGAATGATAATCCTTAAGATTATGTAACAAATTGTGGTCCGTTTAAGAATTAGAACCCAGTGCCCTGTTAGATGCTGGGAGTTATTTATAACGATATTATTTTTTGTCTATATATCATAAATGTAGCAGAAAAATAAGCATATTATGAGCCTTAAAGGAAGTTAATGGAAGAATAAAGCAGGTGGTAGAATAATTTGATTAATGTCTGCAACCAAATTTTCCCCAAGTAGCGATTTCACATAGATGGTTAAGATTTTCCTACTCTGCATAATAGTTTTCTGAATGATTTATTAGAAGTGCTTCATGCTGATAGTTTATTGAAACTGGATAAGCACAAAAAAAGTCCATTGGTATTGTTTTGTCTGTCATTTGACCGTTTCCTCAATTTCAGTGAAACGGGAAATTTAAAAGGTTAAGAGATGCACTACACAGTGATTACAGATGTAAGAAAATTTAATTTCTTCGCACCATGTCATAAAGATGTCACAAATGCACTGGTAGTAGACAATTCTAGTTAAGTTACAGGACCTTTTTGTCTCGTTTTTGTTTTTTAAATACAAACAGTACGCTGGCCAGGCTTTTTTTCTTATGGGATATTCCAAGAGATGGTCAAAGAAATTGTATAGTTTACTAATTACTAACATTTTTGAAGTTGTTATTATGTGCTATGAATTATCTAAGCTCTTCATATTTGTACATTCATGTTGTCCTGGCATAAACACAAAAAAATAGATGAGGCAGGTACATTATGCCCACTTGTCAGATGAGGAAACTGAGGACCAGGGAGGTGAAGGATGTTGCCTTAGGAACACAGCTTTTAACTCCAAGAGCTGGAATCTGATTTACATACAAAGCTTACAGAAAGCACCAGTTTTCCCAAGCCATTTTGCTTTTAGAACCTCTCTTCGAGAAAAGGACATCGAGGATTTCGTGGCGGAATTTTGTAAGAAATGGAGTTGCTAGCTCTCGTTCTAGTGCGAAGTCATCTGGAGGCTCGGCCAGCCACCCTCGCCCAGTTCCCTCTTTCTCCTTCCACTTCTTCCTAGCTCCGATCCTCCCCGGCGTCACCGCTGTGTCTCCACGCTCTGTACCCAGCTCCTGGCAGTACCCTGCTCAGCGCCGCCGAATTACCCAAGAGACACACCCCCGCGCAGACCGGTCGCGCCGCCGTGACGTAACCCCTGCGCCGCCGCCGTCGAGCGCGGAAAGGGGGGGCGGGATCACGGGGGCTGGCTGGCCGCCCGGAGGTGGGGCCGGGGCCGGGGCCAGGGTCCAGCTCCGGGCCTTTGCGGCCATCGCTACCTGTGCAGTCCCTTCCTCTCGCCCGCTCCCCGCCCTTCCGGGCCGAGTGGGGCCAGGTGGCCTCAGCATCCTCGCCCGGAGGGGCACCGCGGCTTCAGGGGCTGGACCTCCAAGCGCAGCGCAATGTCAGGCGCCGCCACAGCTCTGTGAATCCGAGGCCGCGGCCGGGGCGCTGGGTGGCGGCAGGGCCCGGCCGGGTCCGCTCATGGTACCGCCACGACGTCATCGCGGGGCAGGAAGGCCAGGTAGGCAAGGGAAGGCCCCCAAATCACCTAGAGACAAAATGGACCGATTGCCCAAGAGCAGTCCCACCTTCAGCCTTTGGTAGCAGCCTAAGTAGCTTGACCAAAATGGTAACGGATTGAGGGGGGAGGTTGACAGAGGCTTGCGAGCCCGGCCCAGGTTCTGGCAATTGGGGGTGTTACTCGAGCACCGCCGCTTCAAGGGCTTTAACTTACTCCCTGAGAAGGCGTCACTGGCTTAACTTTTTTTTTTTCCTCCAGAAAAGGAGAAAAATTCCCTTAAACAGCTGTTTCCTCACCACTCTCTTGAATTGCTGTTTCGATCTGAACTATCTAGATATAGTGACAGGTGGATAAGAGTGTAGTATCCTTTTACTTTACCTCGTGCGTGATTGGAAACGTGCCCCCAAGACTTGTAACAAATCACTTCCTGTCAAATAACCGAACTACACTCCAGGAGATCATCAATAGAAAAGGCACTTAAAAACAGGCGCGTGTCTAGACGTCCCCCGAGGTGGATTTCTTTGGAAAGAGATGAGAGAGGCGAATGGAGTTCTGTATTTATAAAACTCGAAGAAACTATTTTCCAGTAGTTAGCTATTGTTAAATATGCAGTTTGTTGAATATTGTTTTATTCCCTGTACCACGTACTTCTCTGAGTATAGTTGGAAGTATAGAGAATAGTGTCATTATATTTAATACTCTGATATTTTTCTTTCATTTGTATTCATTTTAAAGATAAGTAAAAGATGTGATGAACCTTATTTTTAAGTTCTTCACCTCCGTTTAGGTCAGCTGAGTTCTTCACCTCCGTTTAGACTCAGATTTGCCAACTTTTCAGGCATTGCTTTTGAAGATCTCAGAAAGGCCTTTAGAATAAGGTAAATTCCGCTGCTTTTATTTACTTTGTGACTTTAAAAGAGAGGGTCGCTAACAAATGTTAAATATTTTTGTTATACTGATTTTCTCATTGTTAGATTGTAAAAAAAATAATCTCTATATTTTCTGAAAAACAGACTGCAAATGGTGTGTGTATTTATCATGAACCGAATGAATTCCCAGAGCAGTGGTTTCACTCAGCGCAGGAGAATGGCTCTTGGGATTGTTATTCTCCTACTTGTTGATGTGATATGGGTCGCATCCTCTGAACTTACTTCGGTATGTAGTTCTTGTCTTAGAACGATAGTGCGTTATAATGATATTCCAGTTAATCTATGGTATTTCTAATCATTACTATCTCTCATGCTTACTTAAAAGCAGTGTTTTGAATATTACTGAATTATATTTTCTTTGATATTGAATTAGTGTCAATTCACGTTGAAACTAAAAAGATACTCTGTTGTTTCATACAGTTTTCTTGAATCTTTTAGGGATGGTTTTTAGAAAGTGAGATATATGTATATTTTCTTGTTATTTGAAGGTGTTTCTGTTTATCCTTTTTTTCCTAAATTAATTTCTTTCTTGATAAATACTATTTTCTAGCAAACAACCATCTAGGATCCAAAACCATTTGTCACCATGTAGTAGAAAGTAAGATAGCTTTTGTATAAATGAGTGAAAGTGATCAGAGTTTTCATGTACAGGTCACTATTTTGCACATGCCTGGGTACATGATCATTTATCTGTTTGCTGATCAGTGATTGTAAAGTACAGTGATTGCCTTTAGTTAAATTTTATTTTGTTTTTATTGATGTTCTATTGGTGGTAATGTGGTATTTTGAGTTCACAAGCTAGCTTTTCTTTCTACTTGTATAGTTAGTTACTCTATTTTGTTTAGTTAATTTTAGAAATTACTGCATTTCATCTTACATGTTGGCAGTGTGAAGGCTAATATGCACAAGGAAACTAGCATTTATAAAATGACCTTGAATGTCAAACGGAGCAGTTTGATACTGCTGATGGTCATCATACATATGGCTAAGTAAATAATTGATATTGACATTATATCAAATGAATGAATAAATTTTTAGCCTTTTTCAAATTAGGCTCTGGAATACAACAGAGTTTTCAACTCTTCTATAAACTTTCACTTGTTTATTACTTTTATAGGTTAACAGTCTGTAGTTTAAATAAAAAGAAAGCTCTTTAATGTTGACAGGAACCTGTCTTTAAAATTTTATTTTTGTTTTAAATAAATAGTTTAGTTTCTATTTATCAGGAAATAAAATATAGGACAAAAGAGCATCTGATTATAATTTAGCAATTCATACCTAAGCAAAATAAAATTAAAAAAACAAAAAAAAATCTTGTTTCTATTTTTGAGAAAGTAAAATCTGTTATTAAGAGAATATTTTATAATTTCATTATCCAAGAGCATATGTTTCTAATTGTTCAAATATGCTTATCAAACTTTTGAGGTAAATTGTATATTTCAAAAAGAAAACCAATCTTTTTATTATGGAAAATTTCTAACATACACAAAAGAGAGATTTTCATGTGTCTATCCCTTTTAATAATTATCAAATTTTGCAAATTATATTAACCCCGCCCCAAACATTTTAAAATAAATTTTAATTTTCAATTATAGTTGATATGCAATATTATATTAGTTTCAGGTGTATAACATAGCCAAGCTTTTTTTTTCTGAACTATTTTAAAGCAAATTCTAAGTACTTCTCATTTCACCTAAAAATTCTTTCATATTCATCTCAAAATGAAAAGGACTTTTAATATTTTAAAATATAATCACTATGCCATTAACATATCTAACAAAATTAATTACCATTCCTTAAAGTCATCAGATACCCAGTCCATACTTAAGTTTCTTTAATTATGTTAAGGACATCTTTTTAGTTGAAGATCTAAAGAAAAATCACCCATTGCATTTGTTTTAAGTCACTTTTATTCCTTATTTCTTATGTATTCTCCCTCTCACACACCCCCACACACCCCATTTGTTTTTATCATGTCATTGATTTTTTTGGAGACACTGGATCATTTTTCTTGTGGGATAATTGCACTGTCTTAGGCTGTTTGGGGTGCTATATTAAGATTACTATAGACTGGGTGGCTCAAGTAATAAACATTTATTTCTTACAGTTCTGGAGGCTAGAAAGTCTAAAATCAAGGTACTTGCAGTTTTGAAGTCTGGTGTGGAACTGCTTCCTCACTCTTAGATGGCAGTCTTCTTACTGTGCCCTCACAAGGCAGAATGGGTGGGAGAGCTCTCTGGAGTGTCGTTGATATAACACTAATCACATTCACAAGGGCTCCAGCCTTATGACTTAATCACCTCCCACAGGCCCCACTTCCTAATAACACTGCCCCACTTCCTAATAACACCACTTTCGGGGTTAGGATTTTAACATAGGAGTTTTTTTGGGGAACCCAAACATTTAGTCCATAACACACATTCTGGATTTGGCTGATTGATTCCTTGAGGTGTCATTTAACTTACTCCTCTTTCTCTTTTATTTCTTATAAAATGGTATTTAGGTGTAAAGTCTTTCAGTTTTTAGGAAAAAATACTTCGGTGGAACTGGGTACTTCCTTTCACATTATACCATGAGGTACTTAATAGCTGCAATTCTTACTTTAGGTGATGCCACTTTGAGCCCTATGAAGTTCCTCATCAACTTTTAGGTAATAGTTGATATCCTTATGATGATTGCCCAGATAGAGTATTTCATTAGGGGTTATAAAGTGGTAACTTCACTAAGGGTCATTCCTTCTGTATTTATTAGCTGAAATTCTTTAAGGAGAACTTTTCCACAACTACTATTTGGTTATCCTGAAACATGATTCATATAGGAAAGGTTCAATAAATCTTGATTCTTTTCCTTTACTCATTTTAGAGTAATATTGCCTAGAAACTTCCAGTAGTAACAGTTGAGGGTTTTTGAGTATCATTATACATTCATGGATTTTTGTATATTTGAAATTTCAAACATTTGTAGTTTTTCCTTTTGATGCTTAAACTGCCTTATCTTTGACCACCGGAAAGCCCTTCAAATTGGCTTTGGTGTTCCTTTAATATGACCCTATTAATCGTTAACATCCTGTTTGTTTCCCAGCACCAGGTACCCACAGCTCATTTGGTACATTTCTCGTCCCATACTTGGATGTAGCCATTTCTTCAACAACCCATAGTTAATCTTTTAGTGCAGAATAGTTCAGATCACTATCTGGATTCTAGAGGTGTTTATTCCTCCAGGGTTGTCATTTTTTTCAAGGCCTTTCAGTGCATATACCTAGGAAATTATTTTTTTAGAAAAGAAGAACATGAGTTCATACTGATTTCCATTTTAAAGGAAGATTGCATGTTTTGTATAACTTCCTAATAACAGTAAATTTAATGCAATTTTCTTCATACACCATTCTGTTCCATTGACTTTTACTCTGTTTGGGCTATTACTCACCTCTTCAGACAGCTCAAGAATACCTGCGCTTAGGAAACTTCCATAACCTTGAAGATGGTCTGTCTCCCTTTGGTACTCCCATGGTACCCTCTATACCCCTGTCATGGTGCTTTGCACATTAAACTGTGTACTCTTTCTCAGGAAAGCCTGTTTTATTTTTCCTTAGCCTCTAGCACAAATACTGTTGGATACTAGATTTTCTGTGGATGATGAACAGAAGTTTTTTTGCAAGTTGTTCCTGCTTTGTTTGAGTATATTGTCCTTCTTATATAAGATAAATAAAATACTCAGAAATGAATCTAAACTATTTCTATAATTCTATTTGATCTTTTCCTTCCTAATAAACTTCTAGAGTTAAAAATCATATAATGACCTTGTTTAATTGGAGATAAGTAATAAGGTTTTAAGTCATCTCATAGTTTGTGTAACTTTTTCCTTTACAGTATGTTTTTACTCAGTACAACAAACCATTCTTTAGCACCTTTGCAAAAACATCTATGTTTGTTCTGTACCTTTTGGGCTTTATTATTTGGAAACCGTGGAGACAACAGTGTACAAGAAGATTTCGAGGAAAGCATGCTGCTTTTGTAAGTTTACATTTTAAGTATTTGTTGGGCAAAGATAGCATGATATAAGAAAAACCTACTTTTGTCCAAAATTAAATATTTATTCTTCTAATCAACTTAGTGTTGGAATATTTTGGGAGAAATCAAAGGTACATAATGTAGTCACTTTCTTTCCCTTAACCTTATGACATCCTCTGAGATGTTAAAAATTTTTGAATGAGCCAAAATCAATTAATGTGGAGGAGCTGATGAAAATAATAAGAAAACTACCAGGAGTCTTTAGTCATTTGCAGACAGGTTGAGTATCATCTAATTGGTTGTTAAGTTGATTGTAGAAGCAAACTAATTTAAGGTTTTATATGTTAAAATGAAAATATTTCAGGGCATTTTCAGATGTTTAGCTAATCAGTCAAATTATATCCTTTCAATGGTGTAACATAACATGCTGATTCATAGAAGTAGAAACTGAATTTTTGAGAATGAAGAATGTAAAACTGTCTTTCACATCAATCCTTTTCTTTTTCTTTTCACTCTCCCTTTCTCTCTTTTTAAAAGTTGTGATAAAATATACATAACATTGAATTTACCATTTTAACCATTTTTTCTTTTCCCCTTTTTTGTTATAGTAAAATATGTATAACATAAAATTTATCCTTTTTACCATTTTTAAATGTACAGTTCAGTGGCATTAAGTACATTCACTTTGCCGTGCAACCATCACCACTGTCCATCTCCAGAACTTTTTTTATCATCAACAGAAGCACTCTGCCTATTAAATAATAACTCCCATTTCCTCTTCCTTCAGCCCATAACTGCTGTTTTACTTTCTGTCTCTATTATTCCATTTTTTTTTTATGTATACTGTTTTTTGTGGGTTAAAATATTATTTCTTGTCTTATGAGTACATTCTTGAGAAACATACTCATTGGATTTTTGTCAGGGCCTTTCAGTAAATTTTTTTGAAGTAGAGCCTGGAAGTATACACTCAGATATGCTGAAAATTTAACTCATGAAAAATATGTGTATATGTAATATATGTATATATTTTACTTTTCAGAAGTAATGTATATACATTATAGAAATGCATAAATGTGGCATTACATGCAGAAATGTTACATGTGTATTAATACATATACATTGTCAAAAATTTTAAAAATATAGATGAACAAAAAGAAGAAAATAATAAATTCTACTCTTCAAGGCATTGACATTATTTTGGCATGTATCTTGCCATTCTTTTTCATGTGTGCATTTTTGTTTCATTTTTTTTGCAAAAATGGAATTGTACTGTTATGTCCTGTTTTAGAACTTGCTTTCTGTACTTACTAGTAGTATGTCATGTAATTTAGTATTACTAGAACATTTTTTAATGTTAAATATTTTTCATTGTAGTAGTGATAAATGTTTATTGTTGAAGACAAATTATGGTAACAAGAATAAGAATAGTCTATCCATATAATCTCACTGTTTTAAGACCACTATAAATATTTGATACTATTTATAGCTATATGTTAATGTGTACCTATTAAAATTATTTATAGTAGAGGTAAGTTTAGTCTTATAGTTATACATAATTAAGTTTAAATAGTTAGTCTTAAAGTTATACCCAATTCATATCTGTTAACAGTATGTGAGATTAAACCCTTGCCAGAACAGTCATGTTTTGTTGAATATGCATGTTTTTCTTTAGTTTTTAATATATTTGTTGTTCAATAGAATTATTTTGTCCATTTTTCTACATTGAGTTTTTCTTACTGATTTATAAGTATTCTTAAGAGCATGGACTCTGGTGTTGGAATCTTGTTCTGTCACTTGCTGATTGTGTGACCTTGGGCAAGTTATTTAACCTCTTCATACTTGAAGCAGGGATAATGATAGGGTAACCAAGGGTATGAATAAAAGCATGCTTATACAGCACTAGTACAGTGTGTGGTCCAGTCCCTGGTATCCGTTAAGGGAGTTCTTGAGGTTAATACTATTTTCATGATAATACTAAGATGTTACTTGCTTTTTTCACTAACTCACCTGTCCTTTCCTTTCCCTGCTAATCTGAAATGTTATAATAGTGTTGTGAAAGGGCATACATTTTAGAGTTAGACTAACTGGGATTTTAATCCTGACTCTGTTACTTAGATGGAATCTCTTAGCCTCAGTTACTTCATCAATAAACTGAAGATGATAATGCCTACTTTGTGTGGTTGAATACTTGGCATTAGCTGCTATCGTTATTAATAGTTATATTCTTATGGGTCTACTCTGGATTTTTTATTCTATTCTTTTAAACTGTGACTAACAGTAGTCCTACTTTATAATTTGTAACGTAAGTTGAATTGAGTTTTATGTCCTGTTTTCTGCAGTTTGCAGATGCTGAAGGTTACTTTGCTGCTTGCACAACAGATACAACTATGAATAGTTCTTTGGTAAGTGCTTCTTTTCTCTTCAGGCATGGAGCAGGTGGAGTTGAACCGTGGTCCTTCCCACCATGACATTTGATAATACCACAGCTATATTAGGAAAAAAGTGTGTGTGTGCGCGTGTGTGTGTGTGTGTGTGGCAGGGGGTTATGTATGTATAGAGTGCTCTTTTTTCTTTGGGATACCTGAGGCCTAAAAGTGAGCAATTTAGCCACCATGGGGGACAAAGGGGAAGAGAAAAGTAGTTTAGGAGTGAAAATAGTAAAGGACAGTCCTTTGCCTTTTTTTTTTTTTCAACTTTTGTCATTTCATGTTTAATATTATTATCACTTCAAAACAAATGTATTTGCTTGACACTGAGAATATATAAGGAGATTGTTCATTTATTTCACAAATTTTCAAATTTAATATGTGTTAAGCACTTGTTTTAGACTCTGGAAATACAGCTTGTGTTCTAGTGTATGAGAGTGTATGTTTAGGAAGGAGAAGGAGAGATGTAATAAGCAAGCAAATAAAGTAATTAAAATATTCACTATTTTAGATATTTATGATCTAGTTAGAAAGATAGTATGTAAAAATCTATTTTTTTTAGACCAGTGTTATCCAACCTTTTGGCTTCCCTAGGCCACACTGGAAGAAGAATTGTCTTGGGCCACACATAAAATACACTAACACTAACAATAGCTGATGAACTTAAAAAAAAGGTCGCCAAAAACATCTCATGTTTTAAGAATTTGTGTTTGGCTGCATTCAAAGCTGTCCTGGGCCTCAGGTTGAACATGCCTGTTTTAGACCATCACAAAGACATCTCTTTTTAATGTATTGTTCAAAGTGTGACATTCTCTCTGAGAAAAATTTTAAAGTTATTTTAAAATTTAATACCATTTGTTGAAGCTCTAGCTTGTTGACCTTATTGACAGTATAGTTTTTTTGTTTGTTTGTCTGACTTGTAGAGCTACATTTGTATGCAGGATATGTTACTTGGTGCTGTGAAGTGTTTATGAAGCTTAAAAAGTGTCATCTCTTTTCTTTGGGATCGTAAGCATCAACAAGATTATCAGTTGTCTCTTTCAGTATAGAAAGCAGACCTCAGATGGCAGTCTACTCTTTTAACTACTCTTCTACTAATTTTTGCTGTTATCTGTAAATGGATATGTCTAATTGTTCTGGGCCAAATGCTGTAACAAAAAGTTCAATGTGACAAGGAGACTATGTCTGTTTCCAGATTCTGTTGTCACTTCATTTACTGAATATTTTTCCTTGGCAGAGTTTTATACCAGGAGTTAAAAGAGAAATCAGAGATATATATACATAGATAGATAGATAGATATAGATGTAGATATCACTTTATGTTAATTTAAGAAATAGCCTAGTTGAAGAATTGTGCCTTAAGTATAGATCATCTCTGAAGAATATTTGCAAAAACAGTTGAACCACTTAAAAATATAGAGCGTTAGAGCATGGTTACATAAACCTGGCTTTAATTCTATTATTTTATATCTCAGCTTCTAGAAGAGTTCCTTTGGAATGCCATTTTGTAAGGTTGTTGCAAGTTCTGATGAGAAATATATATTTAACTATTCTGGACTTGGTACCTGGTACATAGTAAGAACTGATAAGTGTTAGCTATTTTTTTCTTATCTGTGGATCCTATAAAAGTTTTCAGGAATTTTTGCTTTTGGCTGAATCTTAAGTAGTAAGAGGAAACAATTTGGTTCTGTTCATTGCCTTCCCTTTTGGACTACATGATTGTTGAGTACAGTGATCTTGTCTTTTATTCACTCTTACATCCTCAGGACCTAGAACAACACCTGCCATAGTAAGAGCTCAATATGTATTACTTAAAAGAATAATTGAAAAGAAATGGAAGATAATCCATTAGGTGGGAGAGTGGTCTGTTTTTAATGACATTTTAAATGTTAAATATCATAACATACCAATAATGTACTGTTCAAGTTCTAAACTTTAAACTGATTCTTTTCTGTCATTGTACCTATGTGGAACATTTGAGTCTTTTCCTTAAGTCTTGAAAATGCATTTTGGAAAAATTATGCTGTATAACATGGTGGTGAACATGGTGTTTTGGGTTGTATTGGTGTCTACATACCATTCATTTACATTTTAGTCAATATATCATCTATTATACTTGCTGTTTATATTTGGTTCTGTTTCTCTTATATTCCAGAGTGAACCTCTTTATGTTCCTGTGAAATTTCATGATCTTCCAAGTGAAAAACCTGAGAATACAAACACTGATACTGAAAAAAGTAAGCAAAACATAGAATTTCATATGGGTGGAAATTTTAGCTTTATTCAAGCCATTCCAAAACTTAGTGGTTCTGGGTCATATGGCAGTTCTTTTTTCCATGTGGTATTGGCTTGGCTGGTAGTTTTTCAGAAGTTTGAAAGTTTTTATTAATTCAACTGGAAATAATTTCCGAATACCAGATATCTCTATAGTTTCGTTATACATACGAGGGCTGTCTGGAAAAAATCCAGCCATAAATGACTATTTTTCATATCTTCCAGACAGCCCTCATACATATATTTATTTTAGAATGATTAACATCCTCTTCAACCATGCCATCACAAACCTTGATAGCAAATTACAGAGGTTTTGCTGGTTTTGTGAATTGAATAAACAAGGCCAGCTTCAACATAAGGCACAGTATTTATCCATAATGTTCTCTTGCAAGGAATGGCTCTGTAGAAGAATGTTCTGCGTACTTGACCAGGAAAGTAATTCTCAAGTTGAGTATCTATGAGGAAAAATCCAAACAATGTTTTACTGTAAATGCTGAAATCATGCTATAATCCTGAACCAGGCAGTTATGTATATATACTATTACAGAAATCTTATTTGAATATTGGTCTTATTTTAAAACCTTTAAAACATTTTTATAGTTGAAAATATTTTTTCTGTTAACTATTTGAATGAGTAAAGGTGACCAGGTAATGGTATAACTCTGGTTTTCTTTGATTGTTCAAGATTGATTATATATGGGTTAAATAATATGCATGTATCAGCAAATTAAAACTTGTGACTTTTGTTGGATGCGAGGGGAAATGTTTAATGATTTGTACTATGCTTTTTTTTCAAGCTCCCAAAAAGTCTCGTGTAAGGTTCAGTAATATCATGGAGATTCGACAGCTTCCATCAAGCCATGCATTGGAAGCTAAGTTGTCTCGCATGTCATATCCTACTGTGAAAGAACAAGAATTCTTACTCAAAACTGTGGGGAAACTTACTGCAACTCAAGTGGCAAAAATTAGCTTTTTCTTTTGCTTTGTGGTAGGTCTTCTCTTTATTGTATTTTTAGAACTTAATTTTTAAGACAGTATGCATACCAACAATATGCTATTGAAGTATAAGAGTATTAGGTTGCTTGATCATAAACTTTAAACTCTGTTATCTGGTATCATTAGAGAATTAGAGTATCAAACTTAATAAATGTTTGTCATACCTCAAAGAATTTAATAAATACTGTAGCACAGCTACTCAGATATATTCAGCATTTGGCATTTCTTCATGATCAGAATAATGAATAGAGTTATTTTACACTCTGATGTATACAAGGGCTAGTATACAAGGTCAGACAATTAATTTCACAAACTCATCCTAGAAAAAGTGCTATATACCTCATTGCTGATTATCACTATGGCCACCTTTGAAGTACTTCCCTTGAGAAGTTATGCACCAATGCCAGCACCTAGTCCCCACTTCAGAGTACTTCTGAAATGCTTTGTCTTGAGTGGCTATCAGAGGTGTCATCATACTCAAAATCTGACAGTTAAGTTCTTGAAGTTGCCACTGTGTGCTTACGTTGGCAGCTCTGTACAAACAACTTGGTAAGGTTTTATAACCTTGCCATATACACTTGTTTGTAGCACTTTTTCTAGGATGAGTTCATGAAGTTAGTTGTCTGACCTTGTATATCCGAATTAAAATTTACTGTATTCATTTTTTTCTTCAAATAAGTGTTTTTGTAGTTTTATATTAAATTCATGTAAATGTGGTCAATATTTTAAGCAAATAATCATAGTAAACATATTTACAGAATTTATTATAATATTGTTGATAGCTTTTTTTTAATATATAATAGAAACTGAAACGTGCTTAAGATACCACAAAGAATAATCATATAGCAAATCAAATATTATTTGGGGTTAATCTGGTTTAGAGATTTCTTTGAGTTATTGAAAACTCTGAAATTTAGAATTTAAAAAATGGATTTCAGTGCTTTTTTATAATATATCATTGGAAGTATCCTCATCCACAGTTATTTAGTATGAGCCTTTAAGATTTAAAATTATACTGAGCATTTTTCAACACTTGGCAATGCAATGCTAATGTCAGTATTATTAGCCTGTATAAAGTTTGTTTTTATTTCACAGTTTTGCCTCTCATACTTATTGCATAGCCCAGTTTTCTCCATCCTCTGTCTGAATAACCTCTATTTTAGTGACACCTTGATTGGGGGAGTTGTAATATGATAGTTATATATGTAATAAGATTAATTTAAAGGCTCAAATATTTGGATTATACTTTAGTTCTGATTTGTTTTCTTGCTTTAAATAAGTGTAAGGCAAGACTAAAATTTATTCGTTATATGTTACCTGATTTTCAAAGGAGACTTGAGGTGAATCATAATAAAGTATCTATGTGGTAAAAGTTTTTTAAAAGGGGGAAAAATAAGAGCCAAATTAAACAGGTAGTGGGTGGCAGTGGGGAAGCTGGCTGTGGAATGAGATGATTCTATCAGGAAATTTGATATAAGGGAAGAAAGCTGTTTCAGGTGAGCACACAATTCATCTCTAGGCAAAATGACAGTAAGGCAAAAAGGAAAACCGCCTTAGTTACACAGTTTAATGTCTGTTAAAAAGAAGTATCTCTCCTTATTGGATAAAGCAAACTTTTTCCTAACTCAAAAACTCTGAGAGAATGTATTAATGCACTGTCCTGTATAGCAGATTTATAGATAGATATATATAGTAATAGCCTTTTTAAAAATTGTAAAAAATACACATATCATAAAATTTACCATTTTAAACCATTTTTAAGTGTACAGTGTCACAGCATTAAGTACATCCCCATTGTTATGCAGCCATCACTGCCATCCATCAACAGGAATTTTTTTCATCTTGCAAAACTGAAATTCTGTACCCATTAAGTGATAACTCCACTTTCTACCTCCCCTAGTCCCTGACTGCCACCATTCTACTGTCTCTGAATTTGACTACTATAAGTACCTCATATGAGTGAAATCATACAATAGTTGTTCTTTTGTGACTGGCCTATTTCACTTAGAATCGTATTTTCAAGGTTCATCGTCGTGGCATGTGTCAGAATTTCCTTCTTTTTTAAGGATAACTAATATTCCATAGTATGTATATACCACATTTTGTTTATCTACTCAGCTGTTGACATACACTTGGGTTGCTTCCATCTTTAATAATCTTTTTAAAGATAAACCTTAAATAAATTACAAGAGCAGAGAGTAATGTTAGTCTTTGGTAAAGGCATTTTTATAGAAAGTCATGTAGTCTAGATCTATATAGCTTTTTTGGAAACCTAACTTAATAGAGTGATAAGCTCAGACAAGGTCCAGAGCAGAGCTGATCAACCGGTGGATCACTAAGCAATTTTGGGGTGACTACCTGAATAATAAATTAAATAGCTAGTGGACTGCAGCACTTGGAGAAAATTAGAAGTAGCCCTTGCCTTGAAAAAGTCTGCCAGGACTCTTCTAGAGCAGTGCTGTTCCATAGAAATTTAACATGAGTCTCAAATGCAGGTCACATACATACTTTTAAATTTTCTGGTAGCCATGTTAAAAAGAAAAAAGCCATGTGATTTAATATATGTAACTATATTTTTATTTAACCCATTATACATAAAATATTTCAACATATTATCAATATAAAATTATTGATGAAATAATTTACATTTTTTATACTAAAGCCTTCTAAATATTTCAGTTTTTAAACATTTCAATTTCTGTTTATTCCAATTTCAGTTTTTATTTCAGTCTTTAAAAATTTCAATTCAGACTAGCCACATTTCAGTTGCTCAGTAGCCGATGTGTGGCTAGCAGCTGGTATACTGGACAGTGCAGGTCAAAAGGAGTTCATGATTACTATATTTGCTTGTTCTCCTTTATTGTCTCTTGTCTCATTAGGGTTTATGATGTTTTAATTTTTTCTGTAAAATAAAAATTAGGTCATATAGGCTTTACCGTAAATACATTTTATGGTAATTTAAAACTGGAGTGCCATTTATGAAATAATTAAATATTATATAAATTATTTGAAATCACCTGGTTATTAGTAAGTGGTTGTTCTGACACTGGTATAATGACAGGAAAAATTGTAAAGATAATTTTTTGGAGGATAATTGAGGTGGGTCTTCTTTTGTAAGGAGGGTACTTTGAGTTTGAGAGCCAGAGAATGGAGTTTTGGGAAAGGTGGAAAATGGGAAGGTCTTTCTGGAAAGACTTCATAGCTGATGATGAGTTGTTATGATCTTTGAATGCCTACACTGTAAGTGATTTGTTTTCATTTCTTTATCTTGTATTAGCAGAGACCAGTGAGATTGTTTGGAAAAGAAACACAGTATTTAAATATTAAAGTGGTAAGGAAAATGGGTCAGGAAAGCTAATTATCACTGATAAGCATATCTATTCTTACAGAAAATCTCCAAAAGATAATTAAGGGCAGAATTTTCTACCTCTTTTCTAGCACTTCAGCTACAAGCAGTTTGTGGCTCCTGCTGTCATATATGTTTGATACTGCCCATCTTACTGATAACTACCTCATTTTCTCCTTAGATAGTGAAGTGAAATTATCCAGGAAGTCAGAGGCTACAGGTGGAATTAGAATCACTTTGCTGTAGTTTCACTGTGGCATTAGACTTGAGTACAATATAAATTGAATAGAGACTACAAGACTCTCAGCTCTCTGCTACCTTCTAGCAGCCTTCTAAAGCCATGTGTCTATACTGCTGCTTTGAGATGTAAATACTAATAATTATACTACTAACTCAACTACAGGTTCCGAGAGAGATTAAGAGATGTCCCTCTCTTAATAGACATGTCATACTTCAGTGGAATATGATTATCCAGTCAATGTGTTTAAGTAACAGAGATGCCAGAAACAGACAAGTAGTTAATGTACTTGGATTGATTCAGCAGTCTGCTTCTTAGAATATATTTAGTGACACTTATGCACATATGCCCCAGGAGGCGTACTCTAGAACATTCATAGTAGTATTGTATGAAATACTATAAAAAAATGTCCATCAGCAGAAAAGTTGTAGTCATGTGCATAGAATATCTAATATCAGTAGAAATAAAGGAACTTTGGATACACACACATGTAAGACATATACGGACACAAACATACACATCAGGCTTCATCAAAGGACATCTTATTTTTTACTGTCTAAATCATAGTGGGCACAGGGTTTGGAATATAAGACTATCCTAGCCTAAATGAGCAAAAGGAAAGAAGGAAAATAATCCTCATAGCTTGAACTTACTTTATTTTATCTAAAGTTATGAGAACTCTGTATTGTGTCTTCAAACTCAGAATCAGAAATGATCACAATTATCCGGTAAATTCACAATTTTCTTGGACATGTTTAAATTTCCAAAGTGAATATAGCCTGTTATTTATCCCTCTAGCTAGCTAGCTAGTTCCATCCATCCCCATAGAAATCTTTTTCAATAGATTTCTCCTGATGCTATATTTATCTGTACATATTTTAATGTTTGAGAATTTTCTTTAACTTAAATTTGATTTAGATAATAGAGTGCTATCAGTGCTTGGATGAAGCAAATTTAAAAGTTGATTTGATATTCTTATTTTTAAAAAGACTTAAGTCCTCATTTCTTAAGGGAAATTGGATAGCGGAGATCTTAAGTCTGATTATAATTGTCCTTTTTGGGGGCCTGTGATTTTTCAATATAAAGCAGATTTTAAAACCTCTCATGCTAAGAGTGTTTAGGGGGAGAATAAAAGGAGGAAGCTATAAATTGTACTGACAAACATAAACATGTCATTTACTAGGTTTCTCTTTGTTTTCTGTTTCTTCAGTGGTTTTTGGCAAATTTGTCATACCAAGAAGCACTTTCAGACACACAAGTTGCTATAGTTAATATTTTGTCCTCAACTTCTGGTAAGAAATGTATCTTCAAAATCCGCATTATAAATTGAGACCTATTTCTCATATACACATTTTTATCTTGTTATAAATTTTTTCTTTCATTTTCATTGCATTAGTGTATTGTAACTACTTCTTAACCTTTATTGTTTTATGCCATAGCCTTGTGCTATTTATATTTCTTCCAATACTTTACAGTATTTTTTATACCAGTATATTAAAGTTTATAGGCTGGCTGTATTACAATTGCCCTTTCTTTCAGATAGTCTTTTCCTAGACCCTTTGGTTAAGTGTAATTGCTTGTTTCAAAACTACAGTTTGCCCTATGAAAGGTGTTCTATTTTTAAAATTGAATCACTTTCCAAATGTGGAAGATAAAAGAAGTATTTTTGAAGCTGTAGAAATAATGTTGGTACACAAGCTTGATTATGTTGAGGTCAGAATGTTACTCTGAATGCTCATTTAACTCTCTTATTAATTTAAAGTAAAAGGATTGTAGTTGATCTGTATTGTTGAAATAAACATAGTTTAGTTTAGAGACTGTTTTTGTGAAATGATCTTTGAACATTTCAGCCTCGATAACTGGTCTTATTCTTAGTTTTTTAAAAAATGACAAAATTGGTAGTAAATAATTTTGATAATATTTAAGCTAATGTATTCTTTTTTTATTCTTTTCTCTCTATAGGACTTTTTACTTTAATCCTTGCTGCAGTGTTTCCAAGTAACAGTGGAGATAGATTTACTCTTTCTAAACTATTAGCTGTAATTTTAAGGTAAGAATATAGTGTAATAGTTAGTTTCCTCTGCTTAAAAATATGTTTAAAAGTTTTCTGGTAGTGACAGAAGATAATTTATAGTATAGTATACTGGATAGGCAAAGAAAAATGAGGATAGAAGGTTTTAAATGGATGTTATGCTACACAGCCCTGTGTCACAGTCTTGACTAGTTTTCTAAACCTTCCTGGGAAGGGTAATTGGAAGGAAGGACCCTCCAAGGCAGTTTTGGTTCCCATTCATGAGACTGCAGACCTACTAAGAATTGTACTGACATTCACATTTAAGTTAATATGGCAACAGAATCCTCATAAACTCCCAAGCTTCTATTTCCTTTTCCTAAGATAAGTTTTCCTTTTTACTTTGGTTTTGGATTTTATTTCTTGCATTCTAGAAATCTAACATGCAGCCTTCTCTGATTGTCTTAGCTTTATTTTTTTAGTTATTTTCTCTGTAATTTGGCAGCTTTGTATTACTGTATAGCATCAGTATTGTCTATAACTATATTTAAATTTTTATTTTTGTTTAACTTTGTGTGTGTTTATTTATTCTTCCCTATGGGATTGTATATACTTGCAGGCTGAAGCCTTGTTTTATACTTCTTTGTGTCACCGGAGGCCTAACATAGGGCTTTGCTCATGTACAGTACTCAAAGAAAGATGTGTTGGTTTGATAAGGTTATTGTTTTTGTGAGAGAAAAATCAGAAATCAGTGAAGGTAGCAGAATAATTTAATGAAGAGATTAGTATTAGCTATCAGAGTTGGGTTTGAATCTGAACCCTGTTCCTTGTCCCTGGGCACTACCCTTAAACTCTCTGAGAGGATATCCTGAGTAAGAAAATAAATGATGATGCTACTATCATCTACTTTGGAAGCTTTATTTCAGTTTAGATGGATATATATAAAAAAACAGTTATCATAAAGATTGGTACTTGGTAATCCTAAATGGTAGCTCTTATTATTATAAGATGTAAAGGTAAATTAACCATGGTAGTTTTCATGGGTCATCTAGTTGACCCAACTAATTTACTGTTTAGACTCTATGACCGCTAATTCTTTTACGTGGTTGGCTAATGTTTTAGCCAAACATATTTTTGCATTAGGCAAATATAGTGTATTTATATAGGGGAAATAAATGAAGTTTTATTCCAATTTATTCAAAATTCATGCTAATTTATAATTTTTCATTGCACTACTTTTTCTTTGCACTGTTTTGATAAAGGTAGACAGATGCATAGAAATACAAAGACAATATAAGCTGCATGAGTACAGGAACCACATCTCCCTTATCCGTTGCTATAACCCAGAGCTTAGCTCAGTAAGTAACAATTGAATGAAGGAATGACCTCTGATGTTTCTACATATTTCATTGTCTTATTTTTAATCATTCAAATAATGCAATAATTTACTTGTTTAAAATATTTAAGGATAGTTTTACTATTAATTTAGATTTTACCAATAAGCAAGAGTTAGTGCCATTGCTAGGTTTATATGGATTTAATATATGTTTTTCTCCCAAAGAAAGTTTGGAAGAGAGATGATAAGTTGGCTAATTCTTTCCTAATTGAAAGACAGTAGATAGCATAACATTGGACTCTAGAAACAGACTGTGTTAATCCCATCTCTGATTTTGGTCAAGTTACTTCCTCTTTGTGCATCAGTTTTCCCATGTGTAAAATGAGAATGATAATAACATGACCTTCCTTATAAGGTAATACTGTGCCCTTTGTGTGGATTAAATGACTTAATACAACTATAGCACTTATACTATACTGATAGTATTGTTAAATATTATTAATTAAGTCACAAATTCTTTGACAGTGCCCAAAGTTGAAATTAGTCTTGTTCACTTGTAAATAATTTTTATCTTTATGATTAGCCCTTGTAAGGAATTTATTATTTTGCTCATCATAATGACTATTATTCTCATAGCATTGGAGGTGTTGTGCTGGTAAACCTGTCAGGGTCTGAAAAATCTGCTGGAAGAAATACAATAGGTATGTTTCTGATGCTGCATTCTTTCTGTTAGAGTATATAAGAAAGTTTTATGTGTATCATCATCATCATCACACACACACATAAACACACAGAAGGTGGGCACTAGTAGGGTTTTTTTTTTTAACTTTTCCTTTGGAAATAATGTAAAAATTTCAAAAAGAATTCACAAAATTTTCATATAGCCTTCATCCAGATTCCCTTACTGTTAACTATGTCCATGACTATAGCAGTTATAAAAATCAAGAATTGACATTGATTTCAATATTATTATCTAGTCTGTAGATCCCTTTCAAGCTTCACCATTTTCTCCATGAATGTTTTTTTTTTTCTGGTCCAGGATTAGTTGTTGCATTTAGTTATCATGTCTCCTTAATTTCCTTAATCTGAAATTGTCCCTGAGTCTTTTTTTGTCTCTCATAACCTCAACACTTTTGAAGGTATTCTCCAGTGGTTTTGTAGAATGTCCCTCAATTTGGATTTGTGTTCTATTTCCTTATGGTTAAATTTATGTTGTGCATTTTTGGTAACAATACCATGGAAGTGATGTTGTGTCCTGATTAGGACGTTGTATCAGAAGGCATTGCTATAAGACGTTGCTAGTGACATTACTAATGATTGTAATTTTGAGATGGTGTCTGCCAGGTTGCTTCAGTGTAAAATTATTACTTTTTCTCTTTGTAAGTAATAAACATCTTATAGGGAAATACAGAGACTATACAAATATCCTGTTTCTGTGATACTTCCACCCACTAATTTTGTCATTCATTCTTAATTATTACCTGAAACAGTTACTACTATGGTGAACTCGTAGTTTTTGATTCATTGTTTAGATTTAAGAGAAACAAAGGTAATCAAAACCCAGCTTAATGGTTTCCCTCTGGATACTTTAGATATTTGAATTTTATTGAAGAGAACAATATTTTCTAAAGTATTCCTGGTTACTGCCCAATGAGCTGTGTCTAATATTGCCTTACCTCTTTATCACCCATAGCAGCTTTGCATGTGTAAAACAATGCATGTATTTGTGTGTGTGTGTGTGAGATTTTGTTGACTGACTTTCCCTTTGCTTTACAAAAGAAGGTTTGATAAACATTTAATAAAACATCGGACTTTTAGATAACTGATTAAAGTACTGAATTTGGTTTCTTGAAAGATAGGACATTATCTGTTTTTAAAAGCTTACTTAAATATTTTTGAGAATGAGTTAATATATTGAAGAGAAGCATTGTATATTATGCATGTACTTTGAGCCCCACATTATGTCATATATTTTGGAACATTATAAAGTATAAATTAGGTGTTTGCAGTTTTCAGGGAACTCTTGATTTTAATCAGTATATGAGATTTGTAAAAGGAAGCCTCTAGAGAATAAAATAATACCACATTTAACTACAGTTAAGTATTAAATTATCTAAAATAGAAGAGAAGTAGAATGGAAACAGTGGAGTAGGAAGAGGATGCATTGTTGCAGAGATGGGTCTTTAATAGGGCCTAGAAGATGGTAGTGAAATATTTATTTAAAATGATAATGGCAGTGGGAAGAACAATATAAGCAACAGCTTAGGTAAAGAAGCTACGTTAAATTGTACTGTGTCAGGTCGCAAAATTGTTTATGTAAGGGAAAATAGGAATTATGCATTTCCAAATGAAAAAACAGTGCTACTTAAATGAGTTTCAGTGTTATACATGTATGAATGGTTAGATCATTGACGTGAATGGTTTTGCATTTTTTTGTTTACACTCCTTATACTCCTGGAAGACAAGAATGGAGTGGGCTATACTTTATCTTAACATATTTGTATCCTCATTTCTTGAAATAGGATTTGACACATTATTAGATTTTAAAAGTGTGTGTTGAGTGAGTTAGTGAATGTTTAAAGTTAGTGCTTTAAATCACTATGTTGATTTTTACAGGTTCCATTTGGTCTCTTGTTGGAGCCATGCTCTATGCTGTTTACATTGTTATGATTAAGAGAAAAGTAGACAGAGAAGATAAGTTGGATATCCCAATGTTCTTTGGTAAGAATATGTTTAACTTGTGAGACTATTCACTGTGAATGATTAACTTAAGGTTTTGTTTTGGGGTTTTTGAAGGTTATAGGGAAGCCTTTTCTTTTCCCTCTATGTGATTCTCTAAAACCAGCAGATTTTAAAATTATGATGTCCAATCTTAATACTTTTCTCTACCTTGTTCTGCATAATTGTGCACTTACAAGGAAATGCCTTTTCCCTTAATGTGAGGTCAAGAAAAATATTCCTAACGCCTTTTTTTGCATTATGTCTTCAGCCTGTGAATCAGACGTTTTCCTCATTGATATGATAGAATTATGCTACTATAAGCTCGTGAGAGTAGACATGTTGTATTATCCACTTTGCCATTTTTGAATTGTTGGAAGCATAGGATAGGGGAAACTGCCCCCAAATGATATGTAAAATACTCTTTTAGTCTATGTGCTTATTTTCATTAAAAATCGTGGGCCGGGGAGTTCCCTGGTGGTGTAGTGGCTAAGGCTTCAGTGCTGTCAACGCTACGGCCTGGGTTCGATTCCCAGCAAGGGAACTTACCCACATTAAAAAAAAAAAAAAAAAAAAAAAATTGTGGGCCATTTAAAGGCTTTGCATTTACACTTTATCTTTAAGACTCAGACTCTTATATAACACGGATTTTTCAAATTGCCCAATTATAATTTCTGACATCCATTCTTACTTTTGATAAATAAAATACCTAATATGATTTATAAATTCTCCTTTGCCTAAAATCAGCTCAGTAGAAAGCTTGTGCTCTCTTAGAATATCTGTGGATATCCTCCAAAAGATATCTGAATACCAATAAATAAAGAAGCCTAGTGATGAGTGTTCAAAGTTCAGCTTACAGGAAACCTGGAGACCTGAAATATAGCTGTTATAACTTCATTTATCTCATACTCATCTGAAAAATGAGGAAATTAGACTAAGTAAGTAGCTTCCAAGTTGAATTACAGAGGTTCCTGAGAGGGTTGGAGGATGTGGAGTAGCCTGCATGGGTCTGGTGCTTGGACTCCTTTGCTGCTTCAATTGGAATAGCTCTGTTTTGTTGAGTGTTTTACATTATAATTTAATTTTTAGAAAAGATTTTTATGCTAAAAACAGTTTGAATATCTTCACCTAAAGATTAACAAAAATAAAACATTTGAAAAACCATCAAACTGAGTGATTACTCAAGGTTCTTTTAAGTATAGAATTCAATAAATATACCTTAAATATGAAGATCAGTTTAATGGCATCTTATTTTAAGGTTATACAAAATTCAATCTGGGCAAAATGAAATGGTAATTTTTTTGAGTGTTCCTTTTTTTAAGAAGAGCAACTTTTCAAGAAAAATTGTTTTATTTATTTTTTTGCTTCATTTACTTTTAATAGAGAACACACATAAATCTGTAAGTCTATTAGATTAGTCTTCATATGTGATGTGATAGCAATATTGAGTTGTTCTAGGCTTTGGAATAGACATGATTAGAAAAGAAGTTAACGATTGGAATGTGGAGAGTTTTAGGCATGAAGAAGTGAACAGCACAGCGGGGAACAGTGAGTATATCTGTGTGATTGTGCTGGAGTGCTGTTCACTTTAAGGAATGACAGGAAGGTATGCAGGCCAAATTCTAGAAGGTCTCGGAAATAGAATAGACGATTTAGACCTATGCCTATGTGTCCAAAGGTGGTTAATTTATATGGGTTTTCATAGGCATAATATAATAAATAGTTCAGGGACCAGAAAACAGATCTACTCCTTGATAATGTCAAAATTTGGCATTTTAATTACAACTTTTTAATGTTATACATGCCTTCTAGGTTGTAAGTCCCTTATGTATGTGTCATTTGTTTTTGTTTTTGTTTTTCTGGTTTTTTTTGGGGGGGGTGGTTGGAGAGTAGTTCCCTGGCTGGGAATCGAACCCAGGCTATCATTTGTTTGATTTAATTTTTATCACTAGTTGTCTTAAGTTGCATTTCCTAAGAGGCAGGATATAAGACAAAGAATTTAGTGTAAGGGAGTGCTCTGCAGGAAAAACTGGTAAGGGAGTGAGAAAAGCAGGGTAGAGAAGGGAAAGAACTACATGGTCTCAGATACAGTTGAGGTTTGGCCCAATTCATGGCAGATAGCGGGTAGCAGTTAGGGGCGTCGAGTAAGAGCAGAAACAATTAATAGGCCTGGGCACTCCTCGGAGATGTCCTGGCCTTCTTTGAGCCATTAGGGTTTCAGCCATTAAGGGCTGGCCTTGTGAATCCCCTATCAGGCAGTCATTGGCTGCAGATGGTGTAGGGCGGGCAGGGGTGTGAACTTCCTGGGGAAGCATGATTTGTTTTCTCTCCCAAGACAGTTCCTCAGAGAAGACTGGTGGCTGTGAGACTTTAGCCGCAGATAGAGAGTGCTCCAGTCCTGTTTAGATTTAACTAGACATCCTGAATGCTAGTTTGTTATGTAGCAGCAAATATAAAATACACACTACTGTAATTTCACTTTTTTTTAGAAAGCTTTGTAGTTACCTCATGGATCTCATAGTGGATCTGTGATGTTAAACTGTATAGAAAATGCAATTAAAATTACTATAAAATTATAATAATTTTTCTTTGTAGTCTTTCACATGTATATAGTCATATATAAGCTTACATTTCTATAATAATAGCTATCCTTTGTTAGCTGTTTACTCTTCGCCAGGTACTATATTTTATGTTTTATCTAGTCTTTCCAATAACCTAATTAAATATTGTTTTATACTTATAGATTGGAAAACTGAGGCTTAAGAGAGGTTCTGCGTCTTGCCTGATGTTTATATTACTAGTGAATGATAGAGCTGACTCAGAATTCAGGGCAATCAGACGGAAGAGCACACACTTTTACTCACTGAACATTATAGCCTTCCTTTATAAGTAGTCAGTCTGTCTCTAGTTTATACGTTGAATATCTGTTTTTATGTATGTTACTTCCTTAAGTAGTTAATGTGCTCTGAGAAGGCAGGAACCAAAATTTTATCTTTTTAAAAAGTTTTCTCTTTTATTTCTAGTGTAGTACAGGTGCTTGAAACATAACTATGAATGGGATCAGAGAGCAAACCATACAGTTACTCATAATTAATTTAGGCTGAATGTACATACACATATACCAGTTATTTCTTTAAGTTCTAGGACATTATATTATTAGTACTAAAGGTGACAGCCCTTCTTTTAAATTGTTTTAAGTGGTTTATTCTGCAGTGGTTGCTTCATGCAATGTGGACAGTTGAACCTTGCAGACTCAGTGATCACCAGTTGCTTGATGCAGTTTTTTCTGGTGTTGAGTTATCCACAGGACTGACTTAAAAAACAAAGAAACAGAAGTTCCAGTTAAGGAAATCTTTTGGAGCCCTTTGTGCAAAGTCTAATGATTTCTAATTATAGAGTTATAAGTTTAGAAAGTTTAAATAAATCACAGATACTAACTGTTGTCTCTTTTATACATATTTAGGTTTTGTAGGTCTGTTTAATCTGCTGCTCTTATGGCCAGGTTTCTTTTTACTTCATTATACTGGATTTGAGGACTTTGAGTTTCCCAATAAAGTAGTATTAATGTGCATTGTCATTAATGGCCTTGTTGGAACAGTTCTCTCAGAGTTCCTGTGGTTGTGGTATGTACTATTTATTGCCCTATGATTTATTGGTTATCAGTTTATGGACTTTTAGATAGTTTAAATATTTATATTTCTTTTGTCTTATGATGGCCCCTCCTATGCACCTTCTCATCCCACACACTTAACAATTTAATACAGTAACTCCATCAGAGTGGGAGCTTGGATTTTTTATATTTAACTTCTAATTACCCATTGTATAGAGTAGTGTTTTGCACATGGAAGGAGCTCAATAAATTTTGAATGAATGAATAAATGAGTGAGTGATCTAAATTTGTAAAAGTATTTTTGGAAGTAGAGTATTATGCAAATGAAAGGTGTCATCTAATGGACATCCAAACTTAGAAGATGTGTATCCCAAGTATGAATAACATGAGTTATAAGTGAGAACCTGGGGGACTTTGTTTAAGAGCCTTCACTATTTAAGAGACTGTTTGCTTATTCATAGACTTTTAATTTTGTTTATTCTCAGGACATTTCATGTGGTTGAGCAGATATGTAAACCCTAACCTGTGATGAGGCATGTTAACATACTTTGAAATGTTATGATATAATATCAGATATGTTGATATGGGATAATTCTAAAATAGTTGGAAGACAGTATCATGTATGGAGTTTAAGAAATCTTTCAAATATAAAGCTTGATACTAGTCCTGTTTCCACTTAATAGGAACTTATAAAGAAACACAAATTGTACTTAAACTTCTAGATGAATTTTATCATATGCCAACTAAGACTACTGACTAGTTTTCCCTTGCAAAAACTGCTACAAAAATCCCCTTCTGTATGAAGTCTTCCTTAATGCTTTACCTATACTTCTCCCTCCTCCTCAGTTAAGGAAATAACTATTTTCTTCATATCCTCTACACTCATTCCATAAGTACTTAAAAATTTACTTTGTATTGTAGTAATTTATGTACTTGTCTTAAATTCCTTTGCTAATCTAAAATGGATACTAGAATCCATTTACTCATTCATTTTTCCATTTTTCATTACATGTATTTTAGGCTCTTTTTTAACCAAGACAAATTACATATTTTATTTTATATCTTAATATATATCATATTCCTCTTCTTTTCTTGTCCTACCGCTTCTTTTGTTCCATCATTTCTCTTGCCTCTCTTTTCTCTGTTCTTACCAGATAAATCTGCTTACTGGTTGTGTTTTGATGGAACTCAGTTGAACTGTAAGGAATACTTGATAATCAGCCATTTTTGATGCTCTTTTATGTGGTTCAATCCAGTGAACCCTACGCTTTAAGTTACTATGCACTCACTGTATTTTAATACAAGGTCATATTTTTGAGTGTTCTCAGTTTAGTTTAAATTAGAAAAGTTCAAAGCAAGGCATTTTTACATATTTGAAAGAAATAATTAAATTTTTTCTTTGGATATTAAGCAAAAAAAGAATTTAGTATGGTCCTTATTACATTATTCTTATATTGCGACTCATAGTAAACATGGACTTTGCCACCCTAATGCTCAATTTTTCTTAAGAACTTTATTTTTAATGAATATATGCAATGGGGTTTCATTATGTTCAGCAGAATTTAATGTAGGCTTTGGGGACTATCAAATATGAGTTGTGACATGTAATTTCTTTTGAAATTTTGAAGTTTGCTCCCTTGGAAAATTTTACATTTAAAGAAATAATAGGAGTTCCCTGGTGACGTAGCGGCTTAAGGCTTCGGCGCTGGTGCTGTCAGCGTTGCAGCCTGGGTTCGATTCCCAGCCAGGGAACTACCCACATACCAAAAAGAAAAAAAAAAAAAAAAGAAATAATAAATAACATGTTTTATTTACTTTTTATTTAACTTTTTTTAAAAATTAAGAGTACTACATACAGAAGTGTACAAAAGTGTTTGTGATGAAAAGGAAATTTCCCTTTTACCCCAAATTTCCATTCCTTTTTCCGAGAGGCAACCACTATTAACTTCTAAATCTTCTACAATATTTTCTGTACATATAGAAGTGTATATAAGTCTCTTACATTTTCCCTTCTATTTGTTTTATTTTTAACACACAGACAGGAGCATACTATGGATGTTATTTTGTATTCTATTTTCTTTTTCACAAATTGTCTTGTAAATTTATATGTCAGCACTTAGAATCAATTTTTTAAAGCCTGTGAGGTATTCTAAGCCATTATGTTTCAGTCCATAATGGATAGAATATAGTGTGTTTTGCCAGTTCTTTATTGAGAGACATTTTAAGTTTTCAATCTTTTGCTTTGTAATATACCATTGAATATCCTTGTATATGTCATTGCACACACACACACACACACACATACATACATACATACACACATGCTTTCTATAGGATAAATGCCTGTAAGTAGAAAAGATTGAGTCAAACATGTAGCCTTTAGATTCTGATAATTGCAAAATCATTCTCCACAGAAGGAACACAATTTATATTCCCAACTCTGCATATAAGTATTTATTATTGAATAAATTGGACACTGAAAGTCATATTTATGATCAAAGCTATTGTTATTCTCACCTACAGTGGATTTTTCAGAACCTCAAGAAGGTTTATTTTTAAGATGCACTTCTACACTCAAGTATTTAAGAGTACTTATGGTAACAACTCAGTAGCAGTAAGTTAATAAGTAATGAAACAGACATATCCTTTAAACTAACTGTAAGGACTGTACTTTGCATTATTAATATCTAAGAATATATGCTGCATTAAAAATATATGTGTATATATATTTCACCCTGGAACCCTCCTTTCACGGAGCTGCTCATGAGTAGTGGGAATCACTAGTACTTGAGTTCTCTTTACCGCATTGGTAAGAACTGATTGTCTAGCCTCTGCCGAATACTTCAAGTGACACTCTATCAAGAGATAAAGCCTCTTATTTCAGGACAGCATTTTAATTCTAACATATACTGAGCTAGAATTTACTTGGCTACAATTTCCATGAGTCTGTAATTTTAATTACATGCATTCTGATTTTATCTTGGCCTATAGTTTATTTTTTTACACATTCAAATTATTAGTCTTTATAAATGCCTTATCTAATTGGTATAATGCTTTCATTCATTTTTTTCCTTTAAACAAAATTAGATACAGATTGATATTTCAAACTTTGATACCAGTATTGATAGTTCAAGGTGGAAATAAAATGAAGATCTTATTTTTGGTTAGGAAAATTGCTAGAAAAATGGAAAACAATAAAAGAATATCATTAAAAAGTACTCAGTTTTTTCTTTTTGATGTTAAGCCCAACCAGAAGAGTAATACACAGCTAAAGACTCTTTTGGTTCTCATGAGGGTGAGGTATTTTTGCTTTGATGACATACTCACATGTTAGCTTATCAACTTAAAAGTCTTATGTTGTGAATTACTGTCCTGCAAATTTAATAAAGCTATCTTCTTTTTTAGCTAATTATTATTATCACGAAACTACACATCCAAAGTTGAATATCTGTAAGCAGATCTTAAAATAGCATAAAATACCTCAAAATTTTTATACTGACCTTTGGATTTTTAATATTTGAAGATGAACTTTAAGAATTATCTTAGTAACTTTATTATTTCTCAGACCATCCTGAACTTTTATTTTTGCTCCTGATTTCTCTCACCTATATTGTAGGATAGGTAGTCTTTGATCAATCTTTTTCTTTGGTTCTTTTACCTTTTTAATATGGAAATGTATGTTTTCTTTTTTTGCTTTTTAGGGGCTGCTTTCTTACCTCATCATTGATAGGCACACTTGCACTAAGCCTTACAATACCTCTGTCCATAATAGCTGACATGTGTATGCGAAAGGTAAGGCAAACTATTTATTAGATATTTTATGTGTTATTAAAACAGAGCTAAGTAAAGTTAATGGATGTGACTCAATTATAAGGGATACTACCAGGAATAATACTTGATGTCCTCTCTCCCAAGGTGCTTTACTACATAGAGATATAAAAAGTACCAAAGAAATGGGTGATCTGTTGCATTTTTAACCTTTCAATTTTAATTCTTAATTTCTAAGTTAAGGGCAATATCTTTATATGTAGTCTTCCAGTTTTGGAGCTAATTATGTTTCAAATGTTTTCTGGTAAGTCAGTGGCATGGAGTGGGAGATGTATTCATTACACAAGTAGCAGTGTTTTGATTTCTAAGAGAAACTTCAAAGTTTCTTTAACACTATGTTAATACTACCGTGTGTTAATAGTAGTATGAGAGGTACATGAGCGATGAGGTTTCTCAGTGAAAGCTCATTTCTACTTGCACTCAGCAGGGCAGGAGCTTCTTCCCTCTTCTGTGAAGTCCTGGTCTGGATGTGGGGTTTCTTGTGATAAGAGTTAGCAATATTGCAACATTGCAGAAAAGAGAATCTGTGTTTCTCCCAGCAGCCTGAAGGAAGGAGTTTTCTTTAGTATTCCTAGGGGTAAGAGGGAGAAAAGAAACATGCCACTGGCTAATACTAAAAGATATAGTGTTGCTATTTATCACTGGTTCAGTATTTGTAAGCCCTTAACTCCAAGTGCAAAAATAGTGTGGGGTGGGTGGTGGTTTGGTCTCATATAATCGAAAAAGAAAATACCTGAAAGCCCAAAAAGGCTTATACTATGTAGAAGTTATAATCAGATTTTTAAAGCTATTTTTCTTTAGATCTTTGTACGGTTTTTAGAATAAAGGCACAATACTTTAAATGATATGTATCTTCTTTATTTAAAATAATGTTATGTGCTGACATTTAACTTTGTTTTACTGTTCAGTAAATTCTTACTAGTCATATTAAAAATGGAGAGCTCCTTAATGAGAATTATATTATGTACCATGTATTCTCAGAGAATGTGAATATTATAAAATATAAATAGCACTAAAGTTATACATAGTAGATTCTGTTATAGATTTAAATAATATCCAAATCCTACATCTCAGGTTCATGATGTTGAATATCAACCAAAATTGTTGTAATGAAACTGCTTATTGGAGGATTTTGATAGATCACTGCATAAACGAACTTTACTGTACTGATATTTTGAAAACATCAGCTTTCATAGATTTGAATAATAAAAATTGAAGGTTAATTTTAGGGAATTTTTAAAAAAGACTTATCACAGGGGATCTAGTTTATTAAATGATAGCTTAATTTATTTAATCAAATATTTTAAGGTGAAGGCAAAACACAAGAAAAAGGAAAAAATATGTATATGCAATAGATTACAAAAACATAATCAAACAGTACTTTTTTGATTGTCTTCAGATCTGTTATTAGGCAGCCATTTAAGTAAGTAGGCTGGGCCTTTGAGGGGAATTGATGGTAGGAAGATGCCTTCTGGAAAAAGTGGCAGGTTATGTATGCCCCAGCGCTGTACTAGAAACATTATAGGGGACATCTCCTTTTATGGGGTTTTCTGATTCTAATAGCCAGCCATGTGTGTATATAATTTCTGAAATTTTAGCATTTATTAACATTATTTATTATGCTTAAAACAAACTGCTTACTTTAACCTATTTATAATTGCTCTTTTGTGTAATAAGAAGCATCCCTGATCGTATTCAGATTTATATTCAGATCTATTCAGGAATTAGACATTTTTGTGTACCTAATCAATGTCCTCTTTTAATAAATGTTTTCATTTTTAAAAATTGTCTTCCTAGCTTTTTGGAAATCACACTAGGAGATTTTTATTATGTGGCAATACATCAATAACTGCATTGTTAAAAGTGAACTTTGCCTTTAAAAGTCATCTACCTTTATACGAGTAAAGTTTACTTTCATGCAGTTATAAAATAGGGTTTTTTTGTTGAATATTCGAGAAATTATTCTGTCAACTAGATCTGTATTTTAAACCCTCATCAGTCATATTTTTCACACTTCTGATCTTGGGTCATTTAAGTTCATCATGGCTTTTCTAGATTATTAAGTATTCTGGCAGATATTCTAAGAATATGTTATACCAATACATTGAACATGTAGACTTTTTATTTTCTCTTACTGACTGCTCTTTCCTGGGTGTTCTTAGGCTGAATCAGCCTGTATGTATGTGTACCACAGAAACAGGACGTGCATGTTAAAAGTTGTCAGTGATTATTCATGTGTTACACATTATTAGTCCCTCATAAAAAACACTATTCTCACAAAACTTCTTTACTCTGACTAATGATAGAGTGAAATTAGATAGTATATGGTTCCCACCAGAGGGAGTCTTGTCTATGAAACCTTATTTTTTTACCACTTAGAAACACAGCCTTTTCTCCCTATTTGAAAGGTAGGAGTTAAGATTTTTGTCATTATTTTGAAAGCAAACCACTATGTTGCAGCTAGTTGTAAGCCTCAGTGATTAATTGGTACAGGCTTCTTTGACAGTTGTTTTGGATATTAGTTGAATCTAGGTGATTAAGGTAAACTAGTGAAAGAAAAGAATGGTACAGCAGATTTTAGTTAACCAGCACCCATGGGGATTAGTAGATGCTGGGGAAATGTAAGTAGATTCTCAGTTAACCAGCACTTAAGCAACTGGCAACTTTCAGTTAATGGGGAGTCTATTTTATATATATATATATATTTTTTTTGGTGACTTTATAGCATCTCATTATTTTGATTTATTGATAATCCTGATAAAATGATGGATTGACAGGGTCAGACTTGGTGATGTCTGTGGGCTTTGCACCGCTGAGGCTCTGCTTGCTGCTTGTCTTCTCGGTATCTCATTACTTAGTAAAAGTATTCCTATTTCTAGTCTTTATTTTACTTAGTCATGATTGCCTTTTGAATTTTTTTCATTTGTATTAGATAAGCAAGTTCTAAGTGTTAGGATTAGACTTTATTGCCAGTTGTTAGTAAAAGGTTTACAAAAGTTTAAGAGTTTTATCTGTTTTATTAATAATACTGTGTTAAGAACTGTGACATAAAACATCACAACTAGAGCATAACATAGTTTTTAAAAATGTGGGTTGCTGATGATCACTTCAGAATCTAAAGAGAGGGAGCAACTTGAGAATGGACAGTAATCAGTAAAGAGGAAATGGGCAACATGATGTGTAACAAAACCTTAAAGTTTCATAATTCTGTTTTTGGATGTACTATGCCTAATAAATGAAAAGCATGCCTCCCTGACTTTCTTTTAGGCTGTTTTCCAAGTGAGAAATATTTTTGTTGGTAATTTTAGCAAGTGGTTAGTATATCGAAGTCCTGAATCCTGATATTTAATAATAATGTACTTAGTAATGTATTCTCAGTGCTTAGTATTCTTTTTTTGTTGTTCTAAATTATTCCTGCAACTTCTCATAAATCGAAAACTTATGTTAAAGAGGAAAATTGTCCTCATGATAATTGTCGGGTTTTTTAATCTATCTCTTATTTTTAGGTGCAGTTTTCTTGGTTATTTTTTGCAGGCGCTATCCCTGTATTTTTTTCTTTTTTTATTGTAACTCTCCTATGTCATTATAACAATTGGGATCCTGTGATGGTGGGAATCAGAAGAATTTTTGCCTTTATATGCAGAAAACATCGAATTCAGAGGTAGGTTTAATTACAGTGTAAGTTTAAAAAAATGCTTGTTAGATAAACGAGGAATCCCTATCATGCTGGCTTAGCTTTTAGAGATTTTGTGGAGAATTATCAAAAGATTATAATTTATATATGTACTGTGTCAGATAAAATTAAAATAATTTGTTCGGATACTTCATGTAATAAGATAGTTTTTTTCACAACTACTTTAAAAAGTGTTTTGATTCACGGGTAAAACCAAGTGCTTACTGTCTTGCTATAATAAATTTAAACATAGAAAACTTGTATTGGTTTGAACAAAAATTCATAATAAAATGTGATAACATTGCCTCAAATTTTCTTTTTCAATTTCTTTTTTAAGAGAGAAACCTTTTTACATTCTACTGTGAAAAGAACTTGGAAAATGTTGTTGGAAAATTTTGCCCTAGACTTAGTTAGTTCTGACCTTACAGTGTCAGCTGTGGAATAGATCACTTTTAAGGGTTCCTTTCAGCTCTAAAGCTTTGATTAACTATTGCCTTTTTTTAAAGGGTTCCGGAAGACAGCGAACAGTGTGAGAGTCTGATTCCTATGCACAGTGTTTCTCAGGAGGATGGAGTTGGTTAGATTCGCCTATAGTCCAGGTTTGTATGGTGGCTGGCGTAAGTGTTGAATAAGGGTTCTAATTTTTGTATTACTTCTTAATCCCTTACCCTTTGTCTCCCATCTCCCCAGGTCCCCTCAATCTGGCAACCAGCAAAATGTTTTATTTGTTTGTTTGTTTGTTTATTTCCATTTTCGTAACATATCTTTTTCCATTCCTTTCCTTTCCTTTAAGTTTGTATGTGTCTTTTCCATCTGAAGTGATTCTCTTGTGGGCAGCTTATGTAAGGATCTTGTTTTTTTATCCATTTAGCCACCGTGTCTTTTGATTGGAGCATTTACTCCATTTGTATTGAAAGTAATTGTTATTGCCACTTTATTCATATTTCTTATTTTTTATTTTTTTAAAGAAGTCCCTCTAACATTTCTTGTAATACTAGTTTGGTGGTGATGAACTGCTTTAGCTTTTTCTTATCTGGGAAGCTCTTTATCTGTCCTTTGATTCTAAATAATAGCTTTGCTGGGTAGAGTAATCTTGGTTGCAGGTCCTTGCTTTTCATCACTTTGAATATATCGTGCCAGTCTCTTCTGGCCTGCAAAGCTTCTGTAGAGAAGTCAGCCATAGTCTTACAGGAGCTCCCGGGTAGGTAAAAAACTGTTTTTCTCTTGTTGCTGCTTTTATTAATAAGAGTCTTTATTTGTCTTTAACCTTTGGCATTTTGATGGTGATTTGTCTTGCTGTCGACCTGTATGGGTTCATCTTGTTTGGGACTCTGTGTACTTCCTGGGCTTGTATATCTATTTTCTTTGCCAGGTTAGGTAAGTTTTCTGTCACATCTCTTTATATTGGTTTTCAGTTCCTTGCTCTGTGTCTTCTCCTCCTGGTACCCTATGATGTGAATGTTGGTATGCTTGATGTTGTCCCAGGGACCTGTTAAACTATCCTCATTTTTTAAAACTCTTATTATTTTTGGTATTCTGTTTGGATGTTTTCTGCTGACTTAATTTCTAAGTTGCTGATTTGATCATCTGCTTCATTTTATCTAGTGCCAGGTTTGTAGCTTCTTAGAAAGAGGTATGGGATACCTCGAGGCCAGTCGCTGCTTGATTGGAGTTTGTGAACCTTTGAGATTTTAGTGAAGTCTGCAGCATGAGCCAGGACAGGCTGTTGGTGTGGAAAAGGAACTGTAAGTGGCTTGGGATGGCCTGCAAGTTGGATAGGGCCAGGTCTCAGGGAATCACCAGAGTCAGGCGAATGGTGTTAGCCAGGTTAATGGAGACTCAGATATAATGCCTTCCTGGGAGTGCAGGTAGAGTTGTGGGTAGGGCTCAACAAAGGAACAAGTGCCAGCACTTCTCTCTGGGAAAAAGCTACCCCTCCAGCCCTTGCCTGGAGACCATACAGTTCCATTACTCCCCATATGTCCCTTGTGCTGAGCTGCTGCCCCAGTGCTGGAGCTCAAAGCAAATGACACCATCTGCAAGTATGTCCATGTGCAGGCTCTTAAGAGGAATGTCTGGGACTCCAGCAGCCCTCTGTGCCACTCAGCCACAATCTATACTGGTATTCACAGTCAAAAGTTTTGTGGATTTCTCTTCCCAGCCCTGGAAATCTGGGCTAGTGTGTGTCTGGGACCCCTAGCTCCTCGTGGGAAACCTCTGTAGCCAACATACCTCTCCCAATTTTTAACCACTCCACATGTATGTAGGAGCAAACTGTACTATGTCTTCACCTCTTCTACCAGTATGGACATAGCTTCTTTTGTATGTCCTTCCTTGTAGGACTTATATTTAGCTGGATGCCAGGCAATTCTCAACAATGATTGTTCAATGGTTTGGTTATAATTCTGATGTGATCATGGGAGGAGGCGAGTACAGCATTTACCTACTTAGCAGTCTTGACCAGGACTTCTCCATTTTTTTCAATTTTAAGCAATATTATTTTTTGTATTTCTTATGACATAAAGAATACAGATATTTTATGTTGCACTGAATGAATGCTTGAAATAAATTCAATATGTAACTTTAGCAGTAACTTTGTATTTATTTAGAATGAGAGATTACAATAAATTACTGAAATTCTGGTGATTCGGGTCCCTTTTTTTCTGAAATAATTTTAGCCAAGTTAGATGGACATATTTTCTGATTGCAACTGGGCTTCCTCTCCTCACCTAAGACATTGAACAACTCCTGTCAACTCCTCGTACCCACATGGGTCTTGAAGCTTAAGTAAATTCTTCATGGTAAATTCATGTCTAACCTAAGGCTAATTGTCTTGGTTTGGGGTTTTCCTGTGACTGGTCATTTTTTGTTCTGTTATGGTGGTTATACATGCACTTAGTTTAAAGAGATAGAGTTCTATAAGACTTCTTTTAAAAGCAGCTATCCAGTTCTCTGTACCATCTATTCTGCTTTTAGTCTTTTTCCATTCTGAGGATATTATTTTCCCTGCCTCTCTAAGTATCATTATCTTGATTTCTCAGTTTTAAGCATTTTCAGTTGATTTTCCCACAATGGTAAATGAGGCTAGATTACTTTCAAGTTTCCCCATCCTCTGTTCCTATCCCACTTGCCTGCTACCCAACCCTACCTATTTAATTTCTTTCTCTTTATCATCCCATTATAGTTACTGCATAATTTTGAATAAATCTATAATCAGTATTTACATTGCTATGCCAATATGAATTCACTTGTACTTGAACCATGTAGAATACTTCTGTTACTACAGTTTTAGGGAATAAACCTTAGATCTTCTGGGATAGAGAAAAGGCACTTGACCATCTTTGAGAAGTAAGGGGAGGGCATCTGAGTGTCTAATTGCTTTTTAAATGAAATTTGTACCAATCTGCTTGTTTTTAGTTGTTTCTTCACCTTCACCTTACAGAGATATCTGGTTGTATTTCTCCATTGGTAGCTAAGAGTTACGTAGTTGCTGTTTTCTTGTCTCCTTTTTGTCCATGTGATTTATTCCTTAAAAAAGCTCTATTATCTTTTTACTGAGGTGTTAGGAACAGAGTGGAACTAAATATGTATTTGACATCCTTATATTAAAAAAATGATTATTAAATTTATTGAGGTGACATTAGTTAGTAAAATTACATGGGTTTCAAGTGTACAATTCTATAATACTTCATCTATATATTACATTGTGTGTCACCACCCAGAGTCAGTTCTCTTTCCATCACCATATATTTGACTGCCCCCTCCTCTCTCACTTCTCTCCCACTTACCCTCTGGTAACCACTGAACTGTTGTCTTTGACTATGAGTTTCTGTTTGGCTTATTCCTTTGTTGCTTCAGTTTTATATGCCATGTATGAGTGAAGTCATATGATTCTTGCCATTTTTTTATGACTTACTTCACTTAGCCTGATGATCTCAAGATTTACCTATGTTGACATAAATAGCAGTTTTTCATTTTTTCTTATGGCTGAGTAATATTCCATTGTGTGTATATACCAATCTTCTTTATCCAGGCATCTATCGAAGGACACTTTGGTTATTTTCATGTATTGGCCACTGTGAATAATAAAAAATAACACATAGTTAATCTTTAAAGTTTTTTATTGATATAACATAAATTTTTTTTCTCCTTAGTAGGCTGTGTATTATTTCCATACTCACACTCATATCCACTCCCACACAGGCAAACTTTCAATATTTTTGGAAGTGAGAGCTGGATAAAGGGGAGATAGTGAAGACTAAAGAAAATGGACTACAGTAGAGTAAAGTAGGACAGATTGGGCAGAAGTCTTTGTCTCAGTAGGGGTCATGGTGGAATATGTTGTGATTAAACTGTTTTACATGATCTTTAAGTAGTATTGGATATCAACTTTTGATGTTGTTATAAAACTCCTTTTCATGAATTCATAGTACTCACCTCACATTCAGGTATCCAGATATATATATGTATATATGTATACCATGGGTGTCCAGAATCCAGCCATAAATGCCTCTGTTTTTCATATTACATAAAAAATGGATACTCTCTGGACAGTGTTTACACGCATACACACGAGGTCAGACAATTTAATTTTGCAAACTCATCCTAGAAAAAGTGCTACATACCTCATTGCTGAATATCACTATGTTACCTTTGAAGTACTTTCTCCTTGGGAAGCTCTGCAGTGACACCAGTGCCTAGTCCACCCTTCAAAGCAGTTTTGGAACTCATTTTCTGGAATGGCCATCAGAGTTGTCATCATACCCAAAATCTGACAGTAAAGTTTGTGAACTTGCCACCATGCACTTATGTTGGCAGCACTATACAAAAAATTTCAGTAAGGTTTCATAACCTTGGTATATCTGTGTCTCACATCTGTGTTCATGTTGACATGGGGCGGTGTCTTGCTGAGTGGCATTCATTATTGTTGTTGTGTGTGTTTCTATGCAGTCAGGAGAATGTCAGAGCTTAAATTAAAGCAACAAATAAACATAAAATTTCTTATTAAACTTGGCAAGAGTGGAAGTGAAATCAGGGACAGGTTAGTCCAAGTTTATGGGGATAATTTCATGAAGAAAATGGCAGTGTACAAATGGATTAAATATTTTTCTGAGGGGTGAGAAAGCGTCTGATGAAGAGATGTCAGGACGACCAGTACGAGGTGAACTGATGAAAACATTGCAAAAATTCATCAAACTGCGCGTTGAAATTGTTGGCTGACCGTGAGAAGCATAGCAGACTAAGTAAACATTAAAAGAAAACAGGAAAATCTGAACTGAAAATCTTGGCATGAGAAAGGTGTGTGCAAAAATGGTCCCGAAATAGATCACCATTGAACAAAAGCAAAGGAGAATGGAAGTTTGCTAAGACCTTTTGGAGAAGCAAGACAATGTTTTGAGCCATGTTGTCACTGGTGATGAAACATAGATATACCAATACAACGCTGAAACAAACCGCCAAAGTGCACAATGGAAGTCAGCCAATTCTCCATGACCAAAAGAGTTCCGTCAGTCCAAATTAAGAGTGAAAACAGTGTTGCTTACCTTTTTTGACATCAGAGGGATTGTTCATTCTGAATTTGTACCAGTTGGACAGTCAACCAAGTTTACTATTTGGAAGTGCTGAAAAGGCTGTATGAAAAAGATAGACAAAAAAGACCTGAACTTTTCACCAACAACTCATGGCTCTCATATCACGACAATGCACAAGCTCACACGGCACTGTCTATGAGGAAGTTTTTAGCCAGTACACAAGTAACTGTATTGGAGCACCCTCCCTACTCACCTGGTCTGGCCCCCAGTGACTTTTTTCTATATTTGAAGATAAAGGAAATATTGAAAGGAAGACATTTTGATGACATTCAGGACATCTAGGGTAATAGGACAACAGCTCTGATGGCCATTCCAGAAAAGGAATTCCAAAATTGCTTTGCAGGTTGGACTTGGTGCTGGCATCGGTGCATAGCTTCCCAAGGGGAGTACTTTGAAGGTGACCATAGTGATACTCAGCAGGGAGGTATGTAGCACTTTTTCTAGGATGTTTGTGAACTTAATTGTTAGACCTCATACACACCAGGGGTGCCAAAAAATGTATATACATTTTAAGAAATGTGATCTATGTATTATGTAAATATTCATGGTAACCACTTTGAGCACCTCTTATAATTGCATAAGTCAAACGTGACTTGTATTCATCTTTTTTTTATCAGAGTATTACAATTTTAATGAAGTATTTTCCTTTCTTACAATGTGTATACTTTTTTTGGCACCCTCTGTGTGTGTGTGTGTGTGTGTGTGTGTGTGTGGTTGGACAGTTAACTTCACATACTCATCCTAGAAAATGTGCTACATACCTCATTGTTGAATATCACTGATCACCTTCTACATACTCCCCTTGAAAAGCTACGCACCGACGCCAGGGCCTAGTCTACTCTTCAAAGCAATTTTAGAACTGGCTTTCTGAATGGCCATCAGAGCTGTCATCATATCCAAAACCTGAGAGTTAAGTTTGTAAACTTGCACCCATGTGCTTACATTGGCAGCACTGTACCAACTTAATTGTCACATTTTGGGTACAAGATTATGACACCTTACCAAGTTGTTTGTGCAGTGCTACCAATGTGAATGCACCATAGCAAGTTCGCCAACTTAATTGTCAGATTTTGGGGACAACAACAGCTCTGATGGCCATTCAAGAAAACGAGTTCCAAAATTGCTTTGACGGGTGGACTAGGCACTGACATCGGTGCATAGTTTCGAAGGGGGTTACTTCAAAGGTGACCACAGTGATATTCAGCAGTGAGGCATGTAGCACTTTTTCTAGAATAATTTTGCAAAATTAATATGTGTGTGTGTGTGTGTTTGATATTTATTTCAGTGTTAAGATAATTTGCTTTATAAAATACAAACTATAGGAAATTAAAGCAATGACAGTTGTGATCTAATGATGTTTTTGTGTTTGTTTTTGTTTTCAGCTTGACAATGGAACTTTAAACAGCGAAGAGATAATCTCTGGCAAGTTTTTGTAGAAAAATGTTTCAGTGCCTAATCTGAAAAATAACAGTTTCAGTTCTTTGGAACTCTAAAATATATTTTCCTCATATCGATTTTCTTTGTTTTCATAATGAAGTACTTTGCTATGTAACTGTGTATATATTACTACAGTTATAGGAAGTTTCAGTCTGTAGTCCATCTAAAGGATCAACTTGCCTTACACATCTCAAGGAATTCAGCTGATGAAATAAGTTAAACTAATTAAGGAATAAAATTCTAATGCTCTGGAAACTTTGTCTACACCTATTATTATATGCTGGACTTTACATTATGAAAATGTTTTCAAGAAATCATTTAGGTATGTAGATCAGTGTTTCTTACAGGTAAAATGCTAAAATAAATTGCCCATAATAGGTACAGATTCTGTTTTTGATTTTTGTAGAATATTGCAAATTAACCACACAAAAAACGTTTAATTTATGTAACAAGTATGTTCACGCAAATTTGGTGGGACTCTAGAAAGAATATTTGAGAAAAGATCTGGTTCACTTACACTACATATGTTGTATTATCCTTTCATAGCATTAAGTGCCTTGTATTTTAAATCTGTGACAAACTATGACAAATTTTTAAAGGGAAAGTATTGTAAAATGAAGAATTATGTATTTCTAAAGGCTGTATTGCTGTAAATTTAATTGATAAAGCTCTGATTAATTTAGAGTTTTGAAATATTCTCTCTTCAATTAAGACCTTTTCATCGTAGAATGATTTATATTGAAGTGATAAAGAGAATTATTAAAATAAAATGTTTATATATACTTGTGTTTTACAGATCTATCAGTTGGTTTCTGATTTTTCTCACATATAAATGTGCCGAGGGAGTTCCCTGGTGGTGTAGTGGCTTAAGGCTTCAGGCGCTGGCGCTGTCAACGCTGTGGGCTGGGTTCGATTCCCAGCCAGGGAACTACCCACATACCAAAAAAAAAAAAATGTGCTGAATTACTATAGATCGGGATGACTTTTTAAATAGTCCTAGTTTTCTTTAAATAAAATTTTAATGCTTAAAATACCAAAGAAGGAAGACTTAAAGAATTTCAACTTTAAAAATTACATTGAATTTTTTGTCTATCATGTTAAATATAAAGTACTCCTAATTTTAACTCTAACACTTAGATCTTTACTGTGAAACTGCTCCCGGACTCTATTCACTGTCACACAGACATCGGTGGATGAACATAGGTCTCAGGATTCGCCCAGGCTTTTGGTTAATAAGAACCAATTTCCTTTTCAAGTTTTGTGAGAATAGTTCATTTCTCTTCAAAATTTAACAAATCAAAATTTAAAAATTTTTCTTCATAGTGTTTACCTTGCGTACATTCTTAAAATTGCTTTGGTGTTACCATGAGTCATAAATGGAGTTTAACCGTCTTTCTGCTCATCTTGAGAACTTTGATATTATATTAATTTAAAAAATTGGTTTTTTGTGTTATTAAATTTTAAAAATGAGTAGCTGTTCTTTGATGCCACGAATAATCTTGTTAAGCTAAACATAATACTGATTTTGTTAGCTTCACACAGGGTAAAGGCATGTAAAGAATGTGGACTTCTAAGGAATTTTCTCCTAAAAGAACTTAATGAAATAACATTTCAGTTACTCATAGACTAATTTTGGTGGAAGTTTATTATCTAGACTCCTCTACTTTTTTGTTCTTGCTGTTTGACTATTCAATACCTTAAGCAGTTTCCAAGGTGAAATACTTGAAAGAGTGGAGGTAAAGTTCAGATTTTAAATTATTTCATAAACATGGTAGGAAAAAAGATTGAACGTAGAATATTTCGGTTGTTCACGTGCCCTATGTTCACATGTCATACTGATCGTGTTTTGTCATCCAGCATTCTGGAAGTAGTAAGCCTTAGGTAACATGCTGAATGGATCCTAAGGAGGACTGCTTCCTCTAGGCAGTAGTTTTTTATTGAAAAACAAACCACTTTAGAAGGAAGAACCATGTAATTGGTTAACTGAAGTATGAATTGCTGCTGCTTTGCTGGCCGACCTATTATCTTTTCTCTCAGGTTTTATTTATCTGAATGATTTGGATACTGTAGCCATGGAGTGAGCCATTGAGGCCTTCTTTCTTTGTAGTTAAGGTGCATCTCAAGAAATAAAGTTGTGGATTACTTGCACTCTGTGATTACCCAGAAATCGAGGTATCAAGACTCTGGAATCACTGCAACCACATTGCAGGCCTTTGGAAAAGTTGGGGTGAGATTACATTCAAGTAACTACCAATGTCCTTTCTATGAGAACAGTGTTGGCTCTTGATTATATTTTTCTTAATCTGCAGACACAGTAGGATTTCTAATACCTTTTTGCAGTCTTCTCCTTTTCTTCCCATATGTAATTTAAATTCATTATTAATGTTTCAAATTAATGACCTTGATTGAAAGAAGTGTGCCATTTTTCAGAAAGACTGTTAGATGAATATCAGAATCTCTACTAAACCAAACTGAAAGATCAGGCAGTCTTAAAATTACTTGGATGAATGCTTTTTGGAGCTCAGAAAGGCCATTTAGATGTGTGTAATGCACTTAAACTTACTTATTTCTTTAAATAAATTTTGATTTTTTTTATATTGGAATATTGGCTTCTATCAGCTTGATTTAATTAATTTTAAATTAAACTGATTCTTCCCCCTGGCAGCTGATGAATAGTTCATTGTTTCTGTAGATGTGAGCTCACAGGTATTTCAGGAAGAATGCTAATGCTCCTGTTGCAGTCAATCATGCAGAGCCCATTTGGGGGTGCAAGGCGTGACTTCTGTGGGAGCCAGCGTTTTCATAATGTGCTGTGATAAAGTCTGTAGCACTAATTCTCAGTGTGCTGCTTAAAGAAACAAAATATCTTTAAAGAAGGGTAAAGTAGGAATTAATTACAAAATACTTTTTTCTACCATCATTAGCGACTAAATGAAATGTTATATTTAAGCATTTTTAGTTGTTATAATCCTACTTCATTTCTCTCTACTTCCCTTTTGAAATATTCTTTATTACCAAATAATATTTTAGAAAGAATTCATAACAATAACAGATGAATATTATCTGTGACATCTGCAGATTTAATTTATATAGCTATCATGTCATGTGCTGATTTTTTTTTTTTTTTTAACAATGACATGACACAGCCTCTCAGTTTACAGAATTTGACGTTAGGATTGTATTTTAGTATGTGTGTTACATACCAAAAATTCCATTTAGATAAATTGAGATACATTTTTAACATAGACTTATGATATTTATACCCCACATTTCTTTTTTTATATTATCAATCTCATGTATCCGTACAAAAATTAATAATAAAGTGTTTCATAGTTTCTGCATTGTTAACTTTATCTCTTTTTAAATTACCTTATTTTCATTCTAATATTTTGGTTATATAAAAAATTTATAGTTTAAATTCGAGGGCTATTCGGAAAGTATCCAGCCATGCAATATGAAAATGGAGACATTTATGGCTGGATTTTTTCCAGTTAGCCCTTGTACAGCTTAAAATTTAAGCATCATTTTGATGCCATTGCATTTAAAAAATAGTGCTTTCCTATAAAATTTTCTATATGAAATATACATTAACTATTAGAATGTCAAATAATGAAATCATGGACATATTTAAGGAAAAATTACATGTGAACAGTCTCTGGTTAGGCATATTTCCCAAAATGCTAATGTGAAATGGCAAAATACTGAGAACATTTTGAATTTTTGGTAACATGAATGGGATTTTATTTTTGAGCTGGGGGTTTGGGGTAGAGGAGCCCTCAGATGAAAACATTTCCTTCATGATATTTTCAAGTTCGAAAGAAAAACTTCCACATTGGAACTTTTAAAATAAAGCTTCCAAACTGATTTTTAACAAGGTGCATCATGAAATTTTTAGTTTTTAATTTAATTTTACATGTTTTTTATAAGAGCTACTTTTATTAACTTAAATCCTTGTATGCTGAACACTCAGTATTTCTCTATTTGGTTTTTCTATATCTAGTTTTAATTATGGCAAGTAATAATAAAGTCAATCTGGGAGTTCCCTGATGGTGTAGTGGCTTAAGGCTTCGGCGTTGGTGCTGTCAGTGCTGCGGCCTGGGTTCGATTCCCAGTCAGGGAGCTACCCACATACCAAAAAGCACAAACAAACAAACAAACAAAAAAACCAAAAAAAACAATCAGGCAGGAGTATCCATTAATTTCAGTGGGTCCTTGTAAGGTTTACAGAAGATTTCTGTTTGAAGAGTTTTATTTTGACACAGGTGAAAACAGTTCTTTAGAATCTTATTAGCAGTGTTTGCTTATTTGGAATAGCTTTCACATTATCTTTTCTTGTGAAAAAATTCAATTAGCTAGACCATGTAACATCCAAAGCAGAATTTTGTTGAATGCTAGCCTTGTCTTAATTATTCTGGTATAAAGTATAACACACTAAATTCTTTTGACCTTTATACTAACTTAAGTGTAAAATTACATATATATTTTTTAATACAAGGGCCGTCTGGAAAAAAATCCAGCCATAAATGCCTCCTTTTCATGTTAAATGGCTGGATACTTTCCAGACAGCCCTCGTATAAATACTACAAGTAAAGTTTCAGAAAGACAATATGCTAAAGATTGGCAAGTTCTCCAACTTGAGGGTGCGTGGCATCACCTAAAGGGCTTCCTGGGGCCCCACTGCAGTTTCTGATTCAGTAGTTCTGGAAGTAGGCCTGGGAATTAGCATTTCTAACAAATTTCCAGGTAATGCCTCTGCTCCTGGTCCTAAGACCACACTTTGTGAATCATTACCTGGAAGAAAGAGCACAAACTTTGGGGTGGGATTCCAACCCTGTTTCCCATTAGTGAATTTATTTGGGAGGCATCATTTAATCCAAGTAGGCCTACATTTCCTTAGCTGTAAAATGGAGGTTAATGCTACCTACCTGGAACTGAGAAATGAGATAAGAAGGTGAAAGTTCCCAGCCCCCATGCCTATGTGCTTCATAAATGCTGATTCCCTTGGTCAGTCCTTCTTTCACTGTTCCCAAGTGGAAAGGGAGGGGCTAAACTCATTTTCTTGGTGAGTTCTTAGCTCTCAAATTCTGTGATTCTGAAAGTTCTCTAGTTCAAGAGACAATGCAAAGACTATGTATTCTAGGTGGTTTACAGAGAGAGTAGTAATAACAGCGACACCACATAGACCATAGTTTCGTTTTTGCTTTTGTCTAAAGTAGACTTTTGAAAAGTTTGCAGATGGATAGATAAAGCAGCATTGAAGAAGTTAGGTTTGAGCACAGTTAGAATCCATGACAGTTCTGTGGAGGCTGAGTATCAGATAAGTGGGCTGATTTTTCTGAGTGGCCTTAGTAGAGTGTCCACTACATTGCCTCATAGACTGCACATTCACAATATGCAGTTTTTATTTCCTACTTGGTTTTTGACAGCATTAAATAAGCTGCATGACAAACCTAAACTAAAATTGCAAATAACAGATTTTTATACCATGGAAATGCTTAGTGTTTTATATAAAAATAGCCAGTATATTCACTGTTGTGCATTTATAATTCATGGGGATACTAAAATACTATTGGAGTTTCTCATTTTTTAATTTTATCTTGTTAAGAAAATAATCACGAGTAAGGTCCTTTTGCTTTTCACCCACTATTTAAATCTGCTCTATAGTAAATAGGGAGAAGAGCATGTGCCATAAAAGCATGTGTAACTAATTGGTTGGGGTCTGGAGACATGTGGAACTTGAGTAAAACATTTGAATCTATCCCAATTGGTCTTAAACTACTGACTGCTGAGTGCCTGCAGAATGAGCACGGGCCTATGGATTGGGAGGGCTTTTCCCACACATGAAATGCTGCAGCTGCTATTGAAATACCTAATTTTAAAAACTTGAGCAGAAGGAGGCTAGAATACAGACAGGACATTGAAAATGTTTAGTTTTTTATTAGTATAACATGAAATATCTGATAATAGTGAAACACAAAAATGAAATGGTGGAATACAATGTAGGGTAAAGTTCAGCTAGCAAAATCTAAAGTGTGTTTTAATATTCAGATTAGTGTTAGAGGTTAGGAAGCAGTATTTGTGTAGAACCAGGTATATATATTTAGCTTGCATTTCTTTATAATCATCTTGGTAAATTCTTGTAAAGGTTTTTTTTGCATCTGAGATAGTTCTTATACTAAAATTATAGCCTTAGTCCCTTTTGGCTCATAAATTAAAGCTGAAGTTATGAAATGTCAGCATACTGTGATTTGCATTTTTACCTAAAACGAGAGCACATCGTTCTGATCAAGTCGCAAAACTGAAATTTTATCTGACAGGTCTATATTAAGTAATCAGTACTTATGAGTAAATCCTCCCAGGGAAGTAGTAGGTAATATAGAAATCACTTCATATAAAAGTTCAATTACCAGACGCAGAAGGCCAGACATGTAATGAAAGAGTACTTTAGAAAGATGGAGTGTTTATGATAATTTAAGGAAGCAGTCTTATAGATATATTTCCCTTGGTGTGGATAATTTAATGCAGATTTTTACCTCAGATTTGTTATTTCACTGGATAATTTTATTCTTCCATCTACTTAATAAAATGGATATTTTCAGATCGTGGAATATTTAAATATTAAACATAATTAAAATTAATTCTAATTACTACTTTTGTTACTAATTCTCTTATAATTAGGGGCCAAAACTGTCCCAGTTTTGGAGGCAATTTGAAACATTTTTTTATTTTCATACTATCTAATTTGGGAAAAATTATTTTATAGACTATGAATACCTAATTAAAATATGTATGATTTATTTTAATGCATTGTTTGTGTAAAAATCATTTGTATATTCTACTTATAGTATGTCTTTTTTATTTCAGTAAAAATGCATAAAAAGCTCAGGTCTACCCTTGTGCAGGCAAGTATTTGATTTCTAAAATTTCCTTTCATTGAAACAGTTCTACTCATTCATTTCTTCTTTCATGCCCAGATCTCTATGATATATCTCCGTACTTGATGGATTAGATCTCCCTGTGGAACAACATAGTTCATCTTTTGAGATACTAAACATGCACAGTGAGTTGCATCTTATTCATGTTAAGGTCTAAAGCCAACATAAAAGGTGAAATTTTTGAGTAATTATTCTTGGGGAAGATTTCATGAAAGAGATCTACTTTTCATTTCACCATAAGGCCCTTCCAATAGCTTTTCCTCCAAGTTGAAACAGCTCACTATTTTATTGTTACAGCAGTCAAGATTCTACTAGGAAAAGAAAAACTACTTGAGTATTTTGAACAGAGGGAATTTAAAACAACTGATAGCTCAGGTATTAAAAGAGCTTGAAGGGGCAAGCAAGACTGAGGTAACTCAGAAATTGGTGACAGCAGGAAGCCAACAAATGGATGAAATGGGACAAAGCCCAAAGCTAGGGTCACCCAGAGAAAGATGAGCCAGAGTGGAGAAAAGGAGGAACCTTAGAGGTGATGCAGCTGGTGGCAAAGAAGGCAGAGATGTATTCTGGCTTTTCTTTCTGCCATTGATTCCCAATGGTAGGACCTAACTGGAAACCAGCAGCCACAGGAGCTCAGGAAGTATAGCCTTTGCGGTGTCAATTCCCCTGAGTCAGCAGGAATCCAGCAAGTCAGAATTGGCACAAGCACTAAGTAGCTGGCTTGCCTTTGGAAGCCAGATTGTATGGAAAACACACATTTTGAAGCACTACTCAGCAGCTGAAGATGTCACAGTATAAGAAATACTGTGGAACCAAGACTGGTTTTGTCTGCCTCAAGTCCCCTCCAGAAAGGATTGTGGGAAATGCCTGCCCTGAGCTTCTCCTTCCTCTAGTACTTCCCACCTGTCTCCTTTCCATTTTCCTCCTCCCCTCAAACTGGGCTGAAGGGCAATGTTAGCCTTAAAAAGCAATGTATTGCCTTTTAAAAACCAAACAAAAATAGAACATGAAAAATATTTTTAGTGCCTGACAGGAAAAGAGCTAAAGCATTCAGGGACTTAGTACATTCATGGAAGAATTGGGAAAGAAGAAAAATATTTTTTAATTATTTAAAAGACTCATGAAAGACAAAATCTTAAGGAGGTAGTTTTCTCAAAACTTCACTCTATTTAAAATTTCATCTACCTAATTATTTGAAAAATCACTTCATCATTTGTCAACATTAACCTTTAGATAAAAAATTTTAACGGCTCACTAATCATAGGATTATTGTTCTACAATTGGAGGGGTCTCTGGGGAATGTATACTAATAATTAGGGTGGTCATGTGTCACCCTAATTTGCTAAGAACAGTCCCTGGCATAATATTTAACGGTGTCTCCTTTCACTCAAAAATGTCACAGTTGACAAAAAATGGTATCACTATATGACCGCCCCACTATATCTGCTTTCTGGCAACTACGCCACTGACAAATGTCACTTGTCTGACTTCTAGTTTTCTGACTTCCAGTCTATTTATTGTTTACACTAGACCTTTGTGCTGGCCTAAAGGAAGCAGTATTGGCCAACATTTAGTCTTGGGTCTTTTGATCAAGATGTTGAATCCTACCTTGAATTCATTTTCCTCCTGGAGTGGAATGCTAGGGTTCTTCATGGAAGTAAGTGAAAAGCCAGAATATCCATACCAGTTATCTGCCAGTTTATTGGCCCAAATTTCCTTCCTAAGGCCGCAAACCAGTTGTTACTAGCAAGATGTGAAAGTTAGCAAGCAAATGCGTATTTTTATTTTTCCAGGTTTATTGAGGTATATGAGGGCATTCCGGAAAATATCCAGTCCCATAACTGTTCTCATATATTGACAATGGTGAAAGTGGCTGGAATTTTTCCAGAAAGCCTCATAATTTCGCAAAATAAATCTGATGATTTGATATACATTGTGGAAGAATTGCCACCAAGTTCATTAACACATCCATCACTTCACATACTTATTTTTTTTTTTTTTTTTGGTGAGAAGTTGTAAGATCTGCTGTCATTAAATTTCAGTTATACTGTGAAGTATCACCTATAGTCATCGTGTTATACATTAGATCCTTAGAATTTACTCGTAACTGACAGTTTGTGCCTTTTACCAACTTTTACCCATTGCCTCCATCCCCGACCCAGCCCTAACAACCACTATTCTACTCTGCTTCTGTGAGTTTGACTTTTTTTTTTTCTTTTTTAAACTCCATCTAAGTGATACCATACAGTATTTGTCTTTCTTCTTTCTGGTTTATTTCACTTAGCATAATGCCCTTAGGTTCATCCTTGTCACAAATGGCAGGATTTTCTTCTTTTTGAAGTCTGAATAATATTTCATTGTACACATGTACACATTTTTATACATTCATCAACAGACATTTAGGTTGTTTTCATACCCTGGCTATTGTAAATAATGCTGCAATGAACGTGGAGTACAGATATCTCTTTGAAATAGTGATTTTGCTTCTTTAGATATATACCCAGATGTGAAATTGCTGGGTAATATACTAATTATAGTTTTAATTTCTTGAGGAACCTCCTTAGTGTTTTCCACAGTGGCTGCACCAGTTTATATTGCCACCAACCGTGTCCAAGTTTCCTTTCTTCTCCATGTACTCAGTGCTTTTGTCCTCTGTGTTTTCTGTAATAGCCATCCTAACAGGTGTGAGGTAGTATTGCATTGTGGGTTTGATGTGCATTTCCCTGATGATAGTGATGTGGAGCATCTTTTCAGGTACCTGTTGGCCATTTGGGTGTCTTCTTTGGGAAAATGTTTATTCAGGTCTTTTGCCTGTTTTTAAATTGGGTTATTTGGTTTTGTGTGCTTATTTTTTGTGTATGTGTTGTTTTGTTTTGTTTTGTTTTGTTTTGTTGGCTGTTGAGTTACATGAGTTCCTTATATATATATTTTGGATATTAACTCCTTATTGGATATATGGTTTGCAAATATTTTCTCCCATTCCATAGGTTGCCTTTACATTTTGTTATGATTTTCTTTGTTGTGCAGAAGCTTTTTAGTTTGATGTAGTCCCACTTTGTTGTTAAAACCAAATATCCTTGTTAAGATCACTGTCAACAAGGTTATCCCTATGTTTTCTTCTAGGAGTTTAACAGTGTTAGGCCTTACATTCAGGTCCTTAATAGATTCTGAGTTAATTTTTTTGATGTTGTTAATATCTTTTCCACAACTGATTTTTATATATTGCTGTGCGTTGCTGCTTTGTTTGATATGTTCCTGTTGGACTCCCGAATGCTGAGCTCTGTTTGCTATCCCAGGTGGGTGATTTGTGGGCTTGTCCCTTGTGTAGCAGCCGTAAAAATTGGGGCAGTAGATGTGGGCCCAAACCCTTTGTTCCTCAGGGAGAAGCTGGGAGTTTGGGGTTCCTTCCTGAGTGTAAAGTTCTGTGATGGGGGTTGGATTTATGGCAAAAGTGTGTTTCAGACTTTCCTATTTTGATGGAAGTATTTTCTCATCCCCCCAATGTACAGGGAGCACTGAGTGGAGGAGTCACCCAGCTCGTTGTGGATTTTACTTAGATGGAATCGATTCTTGTGTAGTTGTGTATTTGGTGCATTTAAGCAGGGAGGAAAAGTCTCCCCCCTTGAACACACCAAATATGCAGCTACCCATGAATCGATGTATGACATTCTTAAGGAGCAAATATCTTTTCCTTTGGGCTACATAGGCGTTCCTCCTGTCTGAGCACCTCCATTTGGTTCTTTATAATTTATATTGTAATGTTAAACACCACATTATTTGAACACCACAAATACTTGGTTTTAAATTGGCATTGAGGAGAAACACCTAAACTCAAAGTTAACCACACTGATCCAAATCACCCACTGAGGAAATCTAAACTATACAGGTGATACTGCTTTCATAAAGATTAAGGAAAAAACCTTACTAGATAAGTCACTGTAACTTCAAACAGAAAGTAGAAGATAACCATGCTTTTGTTAAATGACTATTACATCATCTTGAAGTGTCTTAAAGTCCAGGGTGACCTGAAATCTAATCAAGATGATGAGTCCTAAAAACAATAATGTGATGTTGGTGGGTGCATTATAAAATTGCTGTAATGAGGGAGCAGTTTTCACTTTCTGGGGCAGGAAACATTTCTGGTATACACTCAAAAAGAAGACAAGTAAGGTAGGCTGATGTACAAAATAACAAATTACACGAGTATAGGCAAACAAAGAACCCAAGGAATGTCCTCACTGAGCACAGTAGAGAATGTGATCAGGTGCTTTACAAACGTCAGTTATGAAAGTTCTATAAACGTGATGGAGAGAAAGGAAGACTGACCTTGACCAACAGCATCAGTCTGAGCAGCACTAAACCCAACCTGAAAAAATCCCAGAAGTTCAGTGAAATACATTGTAGTGCTTCAACGACTAAGGCAGGGGCATACCTAGGTGACCTTTTCTTTAGGGTGCATTTAATTCAGAACTATAGGTTTAGCCCTTCTTTCTTGAATAGTGCTGAGAAACCCCTCAGTCTTGGATGTACTTGTGTGAATCTGAATTTGAAACTCATAATTTTTCTTTGACACTTTAAACACATACCTGCATGAAACTATTTCTCCGTTCAAGTCTCATGAGAATAGTGTTCCATGAGATTAATTTTATGGGTGTTGCAAAACAAAACAAAACAGAAACAAAAGTTGAATCTATGGTCAAGTAAATTGGGAAACATGCTCACTATTCCTGGTCACTTCAGGATCATGTGCAGTATTTAATATCCTATATAAACAATGACTTCCTAAAAGGGATGAAGTCTGATTTTCAGTTTTCTTCAAATTTACTTGATCATGATTCCCCCCTTAAGCCTTTGTTTTTTGCTAAACATCTATCCCTATATATAGACTCTTCTGTTCCACAGAATATGGTTTAGAAAATGCTGATGTCACAGATGGCAAATGACTAACAAAAGGTCAGAAATCTTTGTGCATTTTTGTGCCATTTTGAGTTGTTGGTAGAAGTGTATCCTCTCCTGAGATAATGAAGAAGCCGAATGGATGACACAGTTTTCTAGCACAGATGGCCGATTGGAGGTGCTCTGGCCAGCAACTGTGTATCCCTCATAAGTACAAAGTATTTTTACCTCCAGCTTGTAGTAAAACATCATATCAGATTGATAAGCAGTTCAAAAACATCTCCTATCTTTTTAAGGTTCAGAAAATCCTGAAGAAGCTTGCAATTATTGCCAAAATGTTTCAGAGGGTGTTCGGTTAATGGAAACCAGAGAGCGGGTAGGAAAGGAGACAGATACTCGTCACCAAGAATAAGGACTCCTGTTTACTAGTAGGATTTGTAGGGGCAGCACTTTGTTATTAGGGTTTGGTAAGTGGATTTGTTTTGAAATTGAAATTGTGTTCTTTTAAATTTTAATTAGAAGCAAGGAAGTATATTTTCCTGAATGTGAGAATATACAAGGACTGTCTGGAAAAAATCCAGCCATAAATGCCTCTATTTTTCATATTACATGGCTGGACACTTTCTGGACATACCTCTTACCTGTGTATCCCTCAGCTAATTTGGGCTGTAATTGTAACATTTATTGCTGTTAGCATATAGAATATAACAACAGAAATAATAACTTTATAATACATTGTTTTTCTTTGGTGATGTTTTGCTATAAGACCTGTTGGTCTTATCAAGGGAGAGAAAGGGATGAAGATCAGGACCTCTTTTTTTTTGTTGTTTTTTTGTTTTTTTGTTTTTTGCAGATGATTACAAGATACACACACACACACACACACACACACACACACACAGGTTAATTAAACTTTCTGCTACATTTTACTCAGCAGGAACTTCTATTGGAAATTATTCTATTTGCATCATCACAAATGTGGTAAGCATTCTTTAAAATCCGCCTTTAAAAACATAAGTTTATTAAACAACTGTTCTCTAATCGAGAGTGCTAATTTAATTCAACAAATACTTGTACAGATACCTACTATTTGCATGTCAAAGAAGATACTGATAAATAAGATTGTTTTTAATTTCAAGGAGTTCATGATCTTTTGAGGGAAAAGGATAAGAAAAGTATTTTAAAAACAACAAAAATACACAGGGTATACAGTATTTGATATTATTGAGTGTTGAAAAGGGTGTTCCTAGCCCATCAAGGGATGAGGAAAAGCTTTACACAGAAAGTGGCATTTGAGAGTGACTCTGAAGGTCGAGGTCAAATTTTGAGAGGTACGTGGTTGGTAGCCAGAAGATACAAAGCAAACAACTACATAGAGTTGAAAAATTTTATGTCTGAGGAAAAGCAAGTCATCCAGTTTGGTAAGAGTTGAAGTGAGTGTTAAGGAGTAATGACAAATAGTTAGAAAAGCAAATTGTGATGTACTTTGTATCAGCTTAGGCCATGTTAGATTGAAGTAATAAAGGACACTCCAAATCACAATAATACAAGGTATTTTTCATTTATATTACGTTTCCATTGTGGGTTGCCAGTAGCTCTGCTTCATAGCATTGTGGATGGAAAAAAAAGTGGGGGAGGGATTCTATGAAAAGTAACCTCACACGATGATCTGATCATATATTCCTAACTGGACAGGTCGTGGTGGGTATTCATGCCCTGGGCAAAGATAAGCCTTAAGGAGCCCTGTCCATTATTCTGTGTATCTGAGTTAACCCACTTTTGAAATAAGCTGTAACCACCCTCAAGGGAGCACATAAATTTTAACTATCCTGTAACCCAATCCCTGCCTTGCTTCTCCCACCTCCATGTAATCTTCCTTAAGTTTCTTTCTTAATTTCAAATGGATCAAAGAAGCTACAAAACTGTTACTCTCCGGAGCATTTGAGGTCTTGCTCCTTGGCGTGTGTCATCAGTTTGACTTACATACACTCATAAAATTCTCTACAGGTGTGGACATTTCTAACATAGATAGCATCTTTGTTCTGGACCTAGGCTGAAGAAGCAGCCCCTCCTTTGCAAAACCATCAGTTCTGGCTGAGGAAAAGAGAATATGGCAGAGCTGTGCCCTAGCTCTCATAGTGTCTGTCTGAAAGGAGCATGTATTCCTTTTGCTTATGTTTCATTTGCCAAAGCAAGTAATTAATAAGCCTGACATCAATGGTGTAGGGATATATAATCCTATTAAAGGAAATGACAGCAGGTATTTCGAACAATTTACCAAAAGCTTTGAAAGCCAGCATGGATCTTTTGCACTTAATTTGTCAGGTGGTTGAGAGCTATGGCAAGTTTCTGGACAAAAGCATATGATTTGGTAAAAACAAAAAATCAGAGTGGTTTTGTGTGTGTGTGTGTGTAAGAATTCTCAAGGATACTTGTTATAAATGTAGATTTCAGGATTCCAGTAGGTCTGATACCAGGGGCCCAGGAATCTGCATATTTAGCAAACAATCCATTGAATTGTAGGTAGATAGTCCACAGAGTACATTTTAAGAAAGCCTGGCTTAAGGAAAGAATAGGGTGTGAGCAAGTGCAGGGGAGTGGGGCACTGAGAGAGGGAATGGCAGGTTATCTGGGGTGCAAGGTCAAGGTGCAGCATGAACAGTAAGAGGCCAATTCAGAGGCAGGTAGATACACTGAAAGTGAAGAACAGGTAGAACTAAAATTACTGAAGAAGGGAGGAAGGATATGGCAGAAACAGCCAGGAAGGGTAGTTAGTGAAAGGAGCGAATCTCCTTTAGAGGTGACATTAAGAATATCAAGGGATCTTAATCTTCACTGAGAAGTGTGAGACAAGCCTATCGAATGCAAGAGATCATTCTGAGCTCAAGGAGAGCAAAGGTAATAATCAGGAAGTCGCAGGAAATGCGATGAGTATAGAGCAGCCATTGAAAAAAGTGTTGGCTAAAACCTACCACATAAATTAGTTTTTGCATTGGGCCAGCAGGGGGCGCTATGGTAGCACATATACGCTGATTATTTGGGCTCCGCTTCCTAGAGTCAGTAATGCTAGCTCTTGGGGAATAGGATTATTAACCCGGACTACAGTGCAGTATTTTGGGAGCTTCATTTATTACTTTTATAGCCGCGAACCTTCATACAAAGAACTTTTAAGGTTTCTCTTCAATTATTAAGGTATCTAGGTTTTTTTTGTACTGCCAATTCCTGTAGTCAAAAAGAAATTAAATTGTAGAGTTTACGGGAATTATTACCCATTTATTGACTTCAGCTGAGGCATAGAGTAGCGATTAGAAGAGAAAAGACCGAGGAAAGAGGACAATGCATCTGTAGCATGACTCCTAGAAGGGGCATCTCTAGGTTACAGCATATGGGCATTATACATTTTGTTTGATGCTGTCTGATTGCTTTCAGAAGAGACTGTGCCAGTTTACTTTTTCACTACTAACACATGAGAGGATCTTATTTATTAGCACTTCTGAAAATCCACCAAAAATGTAAGCTTTTTAATATTTGCCACTCTGACAGGGAAAATACGGAATTTGGGGGTAGTTTTAACTTGCATTTTTCTCTTGTGGAAGGATGGACATTTTTTTCACTTTTTAAATTTTTTGTTTTTCCTATGAACTGGATTTTCATGTCCTTTCCCCAATGGGTTATTGGTCTTTTACTGATTGATTAGTAGCAGCTCTTTTTATGAGGTCAATCACAGATTTAGTTAACAATAAAATAAATAAATTGTTACATAGATGAGTGATGAATGGCCTTCAAAGCAATCTCCTTCCCTACTTGAATGCTTGATTCACCAGCTACATGATTTACTGACATGTATCTGAAACTACTATTTTAAATCATCTTTGGGTAGGCTGCTGTGTAGAATTGTTTGCCTCAAGAGTGCCAAGTTTCTTTCATTTAGAAGTTCATTTCAATGTGGAGAAAAGCCAAGAGTTAAATGGTGACGAATCAGGTGAATATGGTGGTTGGCACATTTTACTTGTCTAAAATGACCAAATGGTAAGTGGTGCTCTCAGATTCCCAATGCTTCACTTTGAGCATTTTTCAGAGAATGTCCTGGATGCAGTAGGCTGTGGTAACTGTCAAGATTCAACAGGTTCCCTAGTGAGGGTCATGAGAGTCCGAGCACTGATATCCCCACCACTCCCAGGCATTCATTCCTTAGTAATTAGATGGCATTTGCTTTGTAACAGCTTGAGCTATAATTCGTACACCACACAGTTCACCCATTTAGAGTACAATTCAGCCATTTCTAGTACATTTACAGAGATGTGCAACCATCAGCACAGTCAATTTTAGAACTTTTTCATCATTCCCAATTTTCATATACCCTTTCACTATTACCCTCAATGACCCCATCATCTCCAACCCTAAGAACCCACTAATCTATTTTCTGTCTCTGTATGTTTGCCAGTTTGGAACATTCTATATAAATGAAATCATGTAATATGTGACAGTTTGTGACTGGCTTCTTTTGCTTAACCTAAGGTTTTCAGGGTTCATCCATGTTACAGTGTATATCTGTACTTCATTGCTTCCTATGGCCAAATAATATTCCATCATATAGATATGCCACATTTTGTTTACCCATTAATCAGTTGATGGACAGCTGGGTTCTTTCTACCTTTTGATTATTATAAATAATACTCATGAATATTTATGTCCAAATTTTTGTGTGGATATATGTTTGCATTTCTCTTGGGTATATACTTGGAAGTGGAATTGCCAGGTCAAATAGTAACTCAGCGTTTAATGTGAGCAGCTGCAGACTGTCCTCTACAGTGGCTGCACCATTTTACATTTTGACCAGCAATGGTCTATACTCATTTTTAAATTGGATTGTCTTTTTGTTGTTGAATTGTAAGAATTCTTTATAAACATGCTAAGAATGTATGTATGTAAAAGGTTATTCATTGCACTTTTTTTTAAATGCAAAGCAGAATGATTAACCCAAATGTCTACCAATAGAGACTACTAAATACATTTTGGAACAAGTGGAATACTAGGAAGCCGTGAAAAAGAATAAAGCTACATACTGATTTGAAAGGGTCTCCAAAAAATATTGTACAAAAAAAGAAAAGTTTAAAACAATATTTTTGCGTGTAAAAAATTGGGATGATAACTATCTATATTCATATTTCTTGTATGCATAAAAAGAAGCTCTCCAAGGATTCGTTAAGAAATCAGGAATAGTAGACTCCTGTGGGGCCAGTGAACACTGAGTGCATAAGGCAAGTGAGGAGGAGTTATTCCTGTATGTATTTGATTTACTGTGGTTAAAAGATGGAAATGTTTACCAAACAATTGGATAAGCACCTTCCAAAATAAAATAAGGGGGATTGGGGTAAGAAAGCCACATTTTTATGGGTATTTCACATTTTTTTTTCAGATAAAACACAAGTATTTTCTTAGATGGTTTTCTTGTGACTACTAACACTAAATACAGTCACACAGCATTGCGGTTAGAGTTGTGGTTTGTGACCATGGAACACAGCAGCAAACAGGTCTGCAAGATACTGAACTAATGACCCTGACCTCATTCACACAGTAATGAGCCAATATCACATGGAAAGGTTTGCACATTAAAGATTCTAAGGGGAAAGGCTATTCTAGGACCTCTCTCACTGAAAAGAACATAAAGCTGTATGCATACACAGTTTCATTTTTTTGTAAGTATGGACCTTGACACTAAATTACTTAAATTCCTATCCATAGGTCACGGTCAGTAGGTGTCCTCGAAAAGAACAACCCTCCCTGGCACATTCATAACTATCCTTTAGCCTGGAGAAATCAGACTGAGATGAAAACCTCACCACTGATGTTTTACCCAGAACTGCCAGTCATTAGGTGGACTCTAATGGCAGGCAGTTCTGGAGAACTTGGTCTTGTCTTTAAACATTTCTAAAGTTGTCCCTCGGCAACTTTTTCTCAATCCTTTGAAAAACAGTAGTGGTTGTAGCCTGTTTTTGCTGAAAAAGTGCTCTTCTCTTCAACATAAAATTCTCCTTGAAAGTCTACTTCCCCTTTCAGACTCATGTGGTTAGCAGTGCAACAGGAGCAAAACTGGCCTCAGACAGATGAACTTGAGGCAGAAAACCTAAAAACACATAATGGTCCCCATGTGCCTTTTAGCCCTTTTAATATATACTAGACCAGAAGACCTGTGCTCACATGCAAATGGGATTGGCATTCTGGGAGCAAATGTCACACATTCAAAAGATGAAGGTCCACAGTGTGAAGAAGGAGGTGAACCACATTTATTCATTCTTATCTTTGTTTGAGTATGAACCAAAAATGTCAACTCCATAAGTGGGAATCTATGAAGAATCATAGTCCTCAGATAAGTGGTTGGGGACAGGGAGTGGGATGGGGAAAAGAAAATATCTGTATAATAAGATCTAACTTCAGAAATCAAAAGAACTCTAGTGGGAAAAAAAATTGATCTTGGAAATATAAGAAAAATAAATATATGAGAGTTGTCTGGGAAAAAATCCAGCCATAAATTCCTCTATTTTTGGTATTACATGGCTGGATACTTTCCAGACAGCCCTCATATTATAAATGTAATAAAATGTCACCCAGTTCTTGTCTAACTGTGGGTAAGTATACATATTCAAAAAGACAAACTCCAAAATGAAACTGAGTCATGAGAAAAGCTCTCAACAAATTAATGCTTTCATTTTTTTAATTGTTAAATTTAATGGGGTGACATTAGTTAGAAAAAATTACCTAGGTTCCAGGGGTACAATCAGCTATGTGTTGCATTATGTGTTCATCCCCAGAGTCAGTTCTCTTTTCATCACCACGTATTTGAGACCCTGTCTCTTCTCTCCCGCCCTTCTCCCCTCATATCCTCAGATAACCACTAACCACTAAACTATTGCCTGTGTCCATGGGTTTTTGTTTCTTTGTTGTTTTCAGCTTTGTGTTCCACAAATGAGTAAAATCACATGGTTCTTGATTTTTTCTGTCTGGCTTATTTCACTTTGCATGATGGTCTCAGCGTCCATCCATGTTGTCATAAATGGCCCTATTTCATCTTTTCATATAGCTGAGTAATAATATTCCATGTGTATATGTATCACAGCTTATTTAGCCAGTCATCTATTGAAGGACACTTTGGTTCTTTCCATGACTTGGCCACATGAATAGTTGCTGTGACGAACATTGGGTTACACATATCTTTGTGGACTAAGGTTTTCAAATTGTGGGGATAGATACCCAGAAGGGGGATTGCTGGGTCACATGGTAACTCTATTCTTAGTTTATGGAAGAACCTCCATCCTGTCCTCCATAGCAGTTGTACCAGTTTGCATTCCCACTAATAGTGTATGAGGGTTCCTTTTCCCACATCCTCTCCAGCACTTGTTATTCCTTGTCTTGTTGATAACAGCCATTCTAACATGTGTGAAGTATTATCTCATTGTGGTTTTGATTTGCATTTCCCTGATAGCTAATGAGGATGAGCATTTTTTAATATATCTGTTGGACATTTGTATGTATTCCTGGGAGATGTTTCTGTTTAGATCTTCTGCCCATTTTCTAATTGGATTGTTGTTGTTTTGTACAAGTCTGTTATATATTTTAGATATTAGCCCCTTATCAGAGGCATTGTTTGCAAATATTTTCTCCCATTCAGTTGGCTGTGTCTTTGCCTTGTTGATGGTTTCTTTTGCTGTGCAGAAGCTTTTTAGTTTGATATAGTCCCATTCATTTATTTTTGCTTTTACTTCCCTTGCCTTTGAAGTCAAGTTCATGAACTCCTCCCTAAATCCAAGGTCTATACATTTAGTACCAATGTTTTCTTGTATACAGTTTATTGTTTGGGGTCTTTAATCCATTTTGAGGTAATTTTGGTATATGGTGACTGTTGGCAGTGCAGATTCATTCTTTTCCAATTTTTCCAGCACCATTTACTGAAGAGGCTGTCTTTTCCCCATTGTATATTTTTCACTCTTTTGTCAAAAATGATATGCCCATATATTTGTGGGTTTATTTCTGGGTTTTTTATTCTGTTCCATTGGTCTGTTTGTTTGTTTTTCTGCCAATACCAAGCTATCTTCATTATTGATGCTTTGTAGTATAGATTGAAATTGAGGTGTGTGATGCCTCCAGCCTTATTCTTTTTATGTGGAATTGCTTTGGCAGTTCGGGGTCTTTTGTGGTTCCATACAAATCTAATGATTCTTTTATCTATTTCTTGAAAGAATGTCTGTGGGATTTTTATGGGAATTGCATTAAATCTGTGTATTGCTTTGGGTAACATGGCCATTTTAACTGTTGATTCTTCCAATCCAGGAACAAGGAATAACCTTCCATTTCTTTGTGTCCTCTTCAATTTCTTTTATTAATATCTTACAGTTTTCAGTATTTAAGATCTTCACGTTCTTTGTTAAGTTAATTCCTAGGTATTTTGTTCTTTTTGTTGTCATCATAAAAAGTATTGTTTTTCTCATTTCTTTTTCTGAAGTTTCATTGTTGGTATATAGAAATGTAATTTGGTTATTATTTCCAATAGTTTTTTGTTAGAGTCCTTAGAATTTTCTAGATAAAGTATCATTCCATCTGCAAAAACTGACAGTTTAATTTCTTCTCTCCCCCAATTTGGATGCCAATATTCCTTTCTCTTGCCTGATTGCTCTAGCTAGAACTTCCAGTACTATATGGAGTAGCAGTGGCAACAGGGAATATCCTTGTCTTTTCCTAATTTTAGAATAGGCTTCCGTTTTTCCCCATTGAGTATATTAGCTGAGGGTTTGTCATATATGGCCTTTATTATGTTGAGGTACTTTCCTTCTATACTCATTAAGTGTTTTGATCATCAATGGATGTTGTATCTTGTCAAATGTGTTTTCTGCATCAATTGGTGTAATCATATGATTTTTATCTTTGAGTTTGTTTATGGGGTGTCACATTGATTTGCATATGTTGAACCATCCTTGCATTCATGGGATGAATCCTGCTTGATTGTGGTGTATAATCTTATCAATGCATTGTTGTATTCTAGTTGCTAGTATTTTGTTTAGAATTTTTGCATCTGTATTCATCAGAGATATTGGTCTATAATTTTCTTTTTTGTGTGTTATTCTTACCAGGCTTTGGTATTAGGATTATGTTGGCCTCATGGAATGAATTGGAAAGTATTGCTCCTTCTTCAATTTTTTGGAAGAGTCTGAGGACAGGCATTAATTTCTTTTTGAATGCTTGATACAACTGATTGGTGAAACTGTCTGGTCCTGGGCTTTTGCATTTGGGGAGAGTTTGGAAGATTGTTTCAATTTTCTTACTGTTGATTGGTCTATTTAGATTATCCATTTCTTCTTGGTTCAGTCTAGGTAGACTGTATGTTTCTAGAAACTTGCCCATTTCTTCAAGGTTGTTAAATTTGGTGGCATATAGTCCTTCATAGTATTTTCACAGTGTCCTGTGTATTTCTGCGGTATCAGTGGTAATTTCTCCCCTTTCATTTCTCATTTTGGTTATTTGTGCTTTTTCTCTTTACCCCTTGATAAGCCCAGCCAGAGGTTTGTCAATCTTACTTTTTTCAAAGAATCAGCTCTTTGTTACATTTATTTCCCCTATCATTTTACTGTTCCCTATTTCATTTAGTTCTGCTCTAATTTTTATTATTTCCTTCCTTCTGCTGATTGGGCTTTTTTTGGTCTTCTTTTCTAGTTAAGATGAGATATTGGGTTGTTTACTTGGGCTTTTTCTTGTTTCTTGAGATATGCCTATAATGATATAATTTCCCTCTTATTACTGCTTTTGCTGCATCCCAGTATTTTGTTACATTATATTCTTATTGTCATTAGTTTCTATGTATTTTTAATCTCTTCTTTTATTTGTACTTTGATCCAGTCATTTTTTAATAACATTCTTTTTACTTTTTAATCTCCATGTATATTTTATTCTTTCTGCCTTTTCTTTGCAGTTGATCTCCAATTGTCATCTGAGAATACTCTTTGTATGGTTCCAATTTTCTTGAATTTGCTGAGTCTAGTTTTGTGTCCCAGCATATGGTTTATCCTTGAAAATATTCCATGTGTACTAGAATAGGATGTATAGTCTTATGTTACAGGATGGAGTGTCCTGTAAATGTCAGTTATGCCCAGTGAATGTAATGTATCATTTAGAGCTGATATTTTCTTATTTATTTCCATAACTGTCAAGGGGGTGTTTAGGTCTTTTACAATAATTGTGTTTTTGTCAGTTTCACTTTTTAGATCTTTAGTTGCTTTATAAATTTTGGTACTTCCTGATTAGGGGCATATATATTAATGAGTGTCATATCTTCTTGTATTGTCCTGTTTATCATTATAAAATGTCTATCTTTGTCTCTTATTACCTTTTTTATCCTGAAGTTTGTCTTGGAGACAGCATATAGATGGGTTTTGTTTTTTAATCCAGTCTGCTACTCTGTGTCTTTTTATTGGTGAGTTCAGTCCATTTACATTTAGGGTGATGATTGATATATGAAGATTTCCTATGGCCATTTTTTTTCTTCTGGTTTTTGGTTGTTCAGTGTCTTGCTTTCTTCTTTGCTTTTTTCTCACAGTTTGTTTTTTTAGTTTGGTGGCATTCTATGATTTTTTCCTTCTATTTCCTCTTTTTTGTTGTTGTTGCTGTTGTTGTTGTGTGTCTTAATTCTGGCTTTTATGTTTGTTGGTTGGTTAGTAGTTACCAAGAGATTTGTGAAAAGGAAAGTTTCATATATGTAGTGGCTCCTTTTCTTAAGCATACTTTTAATTTCTATTCTCTTTTGGGAATTTAAACCTTTACTTGTTTTTATGGTTTTTTTGTTTTGTTTTGGTTTGGTTTGGTTTGGTTTAGTTTGGTGTTGGGAGCCATGCAGACTGGTTTTAGGGAAGCATGACTTGTTTTACTTCTGCAATCTGGAGGGTATATACTGCTCACTGAGGAATCTGGTTGATAAGGCCAGTTCCTTGGGAAACTCTAAAGAAAGAAGACTATCTGGGTACTTGGAAGAAATGCCTTGGGAAACTGACTCCCTCTCGTTTACTCTGACCTTCAAGTTAGCTGGCAAAGAGTCAGGGATGGTTTATGATTTGTCCTTGAGTAAGATAATGCATATTTGTTTCTGCTGTACTGCACTGTGCTGTGGGGATATATTGGGGAGAAAAAATAAACTCGGGGCTGATTGCTAAGAATGCTTCCAGTCCTCCCGGACCCTCTTTGTCTCTTTCTTTCTTTGTTTCCTTAAACCTCACCCCCCGCCCCCCATTTCAGGTACTGTTCACTGGAATGCCGAGGCAGGACCCCGGCAGTTTGGTTTGGTTTGGTTTGGTTTTTTTGGGCCCAATGTTTTGCCAATTATTTTGGCTTTTAGTTTCAGGTCCATTGGCCTCCTTCTGTATTTCCTGGAGTGCCAGCCTTGTGTTCGAGAATTCTCTCATCTTCTACATGTCTTAAAAGGTCTTTATTCCTCCTTCATATCTAAAGGATAACTTTGCTGGATAGATTATTCTTGGCTGGTAGTTTCCCTGTTTACATATTTTGAATATATAATTCCATGCCCTTCTGGCTTGAAGAGTTTCTGCTGAGAAGTCTGATGACAGTCTGATGGACTTTTGAATTCTTTCTTTGTGTGATTTTTGACAGCTTCAGTATAACATGCCTTGGAGAAGGTTTGGTGGGATTCAGGTAGCTAGGGGTCCTGTTTTCTTCTTGAATTTTTGGTTTCATTTCTTCCCATAGGTTTGGAAAGTGCTCATCTACTATTTGTTTGATTAAACTCTCATTAGAATTTTGTTCTGTTTCTTCTGGTATTCCTATTATTTCTACTTTTGTTCTTTCTGATAGAGTCAGTTCTTGTAGAGATCTTTCTTTTTTTTTTTTTTTCTCAAATCTCTCTTTTCCTTCTGTTCAGTTTCCATGTTTCTAGTTTCAGTGTCACTAATTCTTTCCTTCATCTGCTCAGCTCTGCTTCCTATGCTAGTTAACTCGTGCTTTATTTCCTTTATTGCATTGTTTATCTGCAGAATTTCTATTTGATTCTTTTTTATAGTTTCAATTTCTTTGTTAAAGTGTTTCTTTTGTTCAGAGATTTCCTTTCTGAGATTATTTATCTGGATCTGAGTACTCAGCCAGCATTCCTTGAGCTCTCTGAGTATTTTTAGGACTGCAATCTTGAATCCTATGTCACTTAGATCATATATTTCCAAATCTATATATTTCTTTTCTGGAGATTTTCCATTTTCTCTCTGAGACACTTTGTTCCTGAGGGAGTACATTATAGTTGATGTGTTTTTCTTCCTGGGCATAAAGACTTTTTCCCCTGGAAGCTATGGAGAGGTCTTTCCTTCACTTCCCAGTTGGTGTCACTGCAGCGTCTTATAGTATTTTCTCTTGGTTCTTCAATTTTCCCACTCTTAAACCTTTCCTGAAGGGTGGATTTCTCATCTTTGACTCAGTTGCCTTGGTTTTGATGTGCCTCCTCCTTGGGAAAAATGTAGTGGGAGATGATATTCTCTGCCTCTGAGGTCAGTGCAGGCAGAGGCTGCTGTGCCTTTATTTTACAGTTTCCCTGAGTCCCACTGCTGGTTTTTGTGGGGGCAGGGTTTGCTGGGCAGGGATCAGCACTTGTTTGCAGCACAGAGTAATGGTAGTTTGGGGGAGAGCATGGAGAAGCATCCAGATTCTGTGTCTACAGTTTCTGACTAGTGGTGGGAGGAGTGCAGTTCATCGCTGCTGTTTGTCCCAAGGTTGCTCACTACCCTGGGTGCTGGCTCAGCTGTGAAACAGACCTGTCTGTCCCTTCATCAGGAGCACTCAGGGCCAGGGCAGGTACACAGTGCAGCATAAGCCCAATCCTCCATCAGGGAGTGCCAAACTATGTCTGGCATGTGCTGCAATACTAGCCTGGCCCTCCATCAGGAGTGCATCAGAGTTTGGGTGACTATGCACCACAAAGCAAGGTTGGCCCTCTGTCAGGAATGCACTGGATTTGCAGCAGATGCATGGCACAGAGTAAGCTTTGCCCTTCATCAAGAGCACACAGGACAGTCATGCACCTTCATCAAGAGCACACAGGACAGTCATGCACCATTGGCACCACCTTTGTCCCTTCAGAGCCTGTGTTTCACCCTGGATTGTGTTTTGTTCTGGTCAGTGAACCCCCAGCTCTCAGCACTTAGTCTCAAGTTTGTCGAGGGCGAATTTGTGGGTAAGTCCTGTACCTTTTGTCTCCTAGTTTTGGGTTGCATTGGGTTGGGTCCCTGTTTTCACCCCAGGAACTTTAGCATGCCTTTGTTCAAGCTCTATCACATCCAGGGCATGACACTCCAGCTGAGTCCCTAGCTCTCCTTGGCTTAGGCTTGGGCGTGGACTTTATCTAGTCCCCTCCAGGGCCTTCCACTGTCTGCTCCTCTGCCCTCTCAGGATCATGCTACACTTTAACCTATTTCTCCCGGCCCCCTCCTCTGTCCTTCTTCTGCCAGCACCTGGCTCTTGCAGCTCCATCTCCACACTGCCCGCTTCCCTTTTCTCCTGTTTACCTCCCTTTCTCTGACCTTTAGGTATTTTCTTGTGGTGAGTGGATCTCTCAGCTGAAGCTGTGTCACTTGGGGATTCCCTTGTCAGATTTTGGCTGTTTGGTTTGTAATTTCCAGGAGAGGTTTCAGGAACATCTTCTTATGCTGCCATCTTGATTCCCCTTCTTAATAGATTCTTTAAAAGACCTAGATGAGTGAATTCAGGTGTAACTAGAAGCTGAAAGGAAAACTGTCTAGCTAAGCCCAAAGATGCTGACCTCATGGCAGAAGCACTGGATACCCTCATTCCCCTCCATGGGCAGTGAGGGTAGAGAGACTGGTAGGAGACTTTGAATTCGTATCTTGCTTCTTCTAGGAATCCCTTACTCCTCTAATAGTGCAGGAGCTATGAAGGAAGCTGGCAATCTGAAGCTCTATTTTGAAAATTGGGAGTGGGCTTTGGTTGGAAGTGAGGCATACTACCCTACTGCATGGCTCTGGTGTTTGGTGCAAGAGAGTGCATGCATCATTTCCACTTCACATGGAAGTAGAGTCATACCTAGTTTATTGTTTAAAACAGGGCCATTTGTTCAAGTTTTACATTAAGGTCAATTTTACCAACTGCATTCCATCCTCTGGGTTTGAAAACTTGTAGGCAATTGAAAACATTTCTTTACCCTGTATTTCTGAAAGTCACTAAAATGTAGCCTCTTTCTAGATGGAGTTAAGCTTTTTTTGTTTTTCTAGAGAGCTTAAAAGGGAACTTAAAGGAACTGTAGTTTAGCCTTCTACTCATTGCTGACTTCCTTATCTTTAACCCTGTGGAGGTCACAGCTGATCTGAGTAGTGCAAAAAAAAATAAAAGTTTGTTTGTATCTCTCAGATGATCCACAACCTCTGCAGGGTAGAAACCACCATACTCTTTTAAAAACTCTCCAAGAATGTGAGCTCATTCCTGCCAAAGGGACGTCCAAGCCATTGTTGAGAAGTTCTCTGGTTTAATGTATTTCCTTGCATTTTGCTGATATTCGCTTCCTTAATAGCATGGTGTTGCCCCATTGAGCAAAGTCGATTCCTCTTTTCATGATAACGCTTCAGATAGAGAAGATGGCTCTGATCTTATGTGCACTCTTTAACCTATTTGCAGTATGGGCATGCTGTGCCTTTTCCCAGGATTGTGGCCCCATCTGTCTCGCTGGTCTACAAGCTGCCAATCTTAACCTGCAATCAGTCTTGTACCTTGCTGCTAGACTTATCCAAAAGCAGCTTTAACTTTGTCAATCACTTGTTGAAAAATTACCACAGGGTCCCTGTTTTATTAAAACAAATTTTAACCCAAGGCTTCCCACCTGCACCCCCACCCAGTCCTAATTGTTCTATGAAATCTTGTGTCCTTGTTTCCCAACAAAGCCATTCAGCTCTGGTTAGGCCAACCTTAGCAGTGGTTCCCTCACTCACTTTGCCCATGCATACTTCTTTTTTTTTTTTTTTTTTTTCATGCATACTTCTAACCGTAGGCTTCCTGGTGGTTCCTTGTGGGCAGCTTTTAAGTTGGCTTCTCCAAAATCATAATTCTGTGTGACCTTAAAGTTTCACCTTCTCCATAAAGCCTAACCTGGACAACATTGACTTACAATGAATGATGTGACATGTATTTTGAATTCTTTCTCATACGTGAATTTCTCACGTCAGGCCCTCTGGAAAACAAATTTTGAAATGGAGATTTGTGTACAGGGAGTTTATGGAAAGTATTCTCAGACACAACACCTGGGAAGAAATAAGAGAAGCAAGATTGGATAGAGGACAATTTTGAACTGTAATGCAGTTTCAACAGAGGCTTCAGTCAAATCCTGGGGCAGCCTATAGACTGACCAGAGGTACCAATTGAAATGGGGCAGAAAAAAACAGTACTGTGCCATTTCAAATGGTACATATGGTCAGCCTAATTTTTTTTTTCCTTTTGAGACTTTATTTTTCAATTACATTTTACATACAATATTATAATGGTGTCAGGTGTACAGCACAGTGGTAAGTCATTTATATAATTCACTAAATCCTTATTTTTACATCTGGTTCCCCTCTAACACCATATGTAGTTGTTACAATGACAGATTGACTGTATACCCTATGCTGCACTTTACATCCCTGTGATTATTCTGTGACTATAAATTTGTACTTCTTGATTTCTTCCCCAGTTTTACGGTCAGCCTAGTCTTACTGGGCTAAGTTCAAGATGCCAATAGGCTGACCTATTTGAAATGGGACAGTACCACTGTTTTCTGTCCCATTTAAAATGGCATGTCTGGTTAGCCTAGCACCCTGGAGCTGCGGTGGGCCTTCAGAGTTGACCCCCATTGAGGCAGGAGCCAGCCTTTGCATCCTGTATGGACCAGGCATTGAATGTGGGCTGACTTGGGACAGAATATAATCTTGAGCAGACAGCTTCATTCTGCTGAGAACAGTGCCTTGGGAGGAATTGTCTTGAGTCCTCAACAGGCAATACTGTCAGCTGCAGAGAAAATGACTGTCAGTTCTAAGGCAGAATCTAGGTGGCAAGCCATAACATGTGTACAACATGCAGTAAATAACAATCTGGCTTGCACTGTCCTGCATGCATGCAAGTTTGAGCAATTCTCATGTAACCCAGTAAGAACCACAGTTTTGGCCCTTTTGGGTGGATATGGGGGCCAAGGAATGGGATGTTGTTCATTAATTAACATGACAGTGCACGTGAAGAGAGGACAGGTACATGCGGGTCAAAATAGCTGCAAAGTGTTAAAAATGAAAAGGCCATTAATATTGTATGCAGTTTAGATAGAGTTTTTGTTTTAGAAATTAGAAATTTTCTACAATTTGATTGTGAGAAAAAAGTCTCAATATAGTCCAATTGATTCCAGGCTTTGGAGAGCTGATTAATTTAATTTTATCAGTAGTATTACTATGTATAGTATCTTTATTGGTATCCTACATACAGAAAAATACACAGGTTCTAAGGACACAGCTTGATAAATTTTCACTTAGTGAAGATGCACATAGATCCAGCACCCAGATCAGGAAAGAGAACTTTACCATGTCCTGGAAGTCCCCACATACTCCCTTCCAATCCCTGTCCCCTGAGAAGGGTGACCTCTATCCTGATCTCACCACAACGAGTCCACTTGCTCTTGATGTTTCTATAAATGGATTGCTAGTGTGTAATCTTCTGCGGCTGGCTGCTTTTTCTCAATATTATGTTTGTGAGAGTCATCCATGTTGTTCTGTGTAGATGTGACTCCTTCATTCTCACGATTGTGTGGTATTCCGTTATAGGCACACCACAATGTACTTATCCATTCTACTGTACGTGGACATGAGGCTGTTTCCAGTTTGGCACTATTATGAATAGTGAGGCTATGGATATTTTTGTACCTGTTTCAGACAACATGTATATGCACTTCCATTAGCACTGTACCTAGGAATAGCCTGCTGAACTTTATGTATGCATATGTTCTGTTTTAATAGATACTGCCGAACAGTTTCCTAAGGTGGTCGTACCAATTTGCAATCAACCAGCAGTGGTATAAGAGTTCTAATGGCTTCACATTCTTGCCACCATGTGCTTTTATCTGTCTCTTTCATTTTAGCTATTCTGCTGGATGATCATCGTTTTAATTTGAATTTTCCTGAAGACTAATGAAGCTAACCATTCTTTTAATGCTTATTGGGCCTTGACCCCAAAAGACTGCTCAAGTCTTTTGCTTATTTTTTTATTGGGTTATTTGGGCAAAGGCTTCTTTGTGGTATGGTGTCATAAATTTATATTTACATGTAAATATAGATATAAATACATATGTAAATTTAAAAAAGTATATAATTTATATGTAGAGATGTCCATGATATAATAAGAGAAAAATAAAGATTATAGTGGTTACAATGCAGCCAGTTTAGTATCATTATATTTTTATTTATAATTATATAAACTTGAAGGATAATACACTAAAATATGAAGCAAAGTTCTTCTGGTTTGAAAGATTATCGGTAATTTTAACTTTCAACTTTATAGCTACCTTTATTTGTTTTTGTCTAAATTTTTTTTAATAACAAGCATGGATTACTTTTATAACCTGGAAAAACAATGAAGCAGTTTTCATTTGGAAACAACAGTCAAAACCCAAAACGAAACAAAAGCTTGTCGCGTGTGCGGTTTGGCTGAGCTGTCAGTCTCTCTCCATCTGGGATGCTGAGGAAAAGAGTCCTCTCTGGGCATGCTTTGCAAGTTCGTGCTAGAAAGAGAGAGTGTAAAAATGAAGAATTGCTTTTATTGCATAACAGCCGTGTGCTCCGTTGCAGCCTGCTGAGCCCGGTAGATGATCCTGCCATAAAGATTGGCTAATTACTTAAATTGCCTTTCTTTGTGGGAGGGAACTTTCCCAGAGCCATTGACTAGGTTTATTTGGTTTGACTACTGGAATCCTGCTGTTAGCTGGGATGAGGAAAGCACGTTATTACACCTTGCAAGTGTAATGTCTTTGTTTACACGTTGCAAGGCAAACAGGGTTACTTCCAGTCTTACAACTGGTAACTATAACAGGAGTTGTAGAAAAATCAGGACTGGGAATCATGTGACACCTGTCCCCCTTCCTCCTCCCCTTTCCCATTTCATTTGTTAGTCCTACTAAGCCATGAACCAAAACCAACCTACCCACTGATATATGGCTTTTTGAAATTTTTGAGACAATTTCAAATTTATAGAAAATTCATAGTATAGTAGAAAGAACTATTTTTCTTCCAACTATTTGAGAATCAGTTGCCCACATGATTCTCCTTCACTCCAAATATATTAGTACTTCCTACAAAGAAGGGCATTCTCCTACATAATCACAATACAACCATTAAAATTGGGAAATAAACATTGACAGCTTTCAACCATTGAAATTCAGGTTATTCAATTGTCCCAATAACGTTCTTTATAGCAGAAAGATCTGGTTAGAAGTTCACATTGCATTTTAGTAATTGAGTTTTTAATGACTGTATTGAAAACCCATGGTTCTTTAAAATCTGATCAGCTGTTGGCCAGGCCTCCTTGTCCCACACAGGTCCCCTCCACCCAACACCAGTCCCCACAGGGAGGGCGGCCACAGGCCAAGACTATGGGTGCTTGCTGTTGAGGGGCACAGATAGAGGAAGAAGGCCCATGTCACTGTCCCAGCAAACAAGGTCAAGCTCTCCCCAGGGAAGCAGGGTGGAGACAGGGATGTGGGCAGGAGAATCCTCTTGGGACAGAGCACCCAGACCATGCTGGCTAAGCCCCGTATAAAATTCCCCATTTCCACCTTTTTATCTTCTCCAGGTACTTCTATTATTGTCTTCTCTTCCCTGTTTCTTCTACTTTTTCTTTTTCACTCTGCTCCTTTTCACACTTTTCCATAATTTTACGAAAATCCTTAGTTTTCTTCAAAATTTCTTTAAGAAAACCGGGGAACTATTAAAAGTTGTCTTTTGAGAAGTGGGAAGGTGAGGAACCAGACTTGCTCTATATGGCTTTTTTATATTGTCTTAATGTAAAAAATCATATTAATCATAAAAAGATAATACATAATAACAAAACCAAACCGAAACCTGATGTTCCCGGGTAGATGCATCCTACCGCTCAATATATTTATTTTAAGGGGTTAGGAAAAATGACAAAAACTATCATGTTTTCAGTCTTTATTGTTTGAAAATACATTTGACCCTTGAACAACATGCAGTTAGAGGCACTGGTCCCCAAGTAGCGGAAAATCCGTGCATAACATTTGATTCTGGTCAGCCCTTCTCATCCGTGGATTCAACCAACTGCTGATGAAAAACAGTATTTTCTCTCTGCAGATGGGAATCTGTGGTCGGGAATGCAAAAATAGTTTCCCATTGGTGTTTCGTTGAATCTGCGGATGCAAAACCCTTGGGTCAGAAGGAGCTGCTGTACTCGTATGTATTGAAAAAATACCCGCCTGCAGTGGATGTGCGTTGTTCAAGGGCCAATTGTGTACTACAGTTTGGGCCGGTGTGTTGCCTTATGCCTGCCTGTTTCTATGTGAGTTTGCCATCACTGCGTCTGTTGTGGGAGGTGAGTCTCATGAAGTCATAGAAGATTCTTTTTCTCCTTTGAGTACCGTAGCTATCTCTGTTCTAACCCTTCCTCCTCAGGCCTCGTGCACGTGTACGTTCTAAGATTTTGTCCTGTCCTGCCCTGCTTGCTCTTTAATGCTCTCTCCTGATCTCATTCACTCCCATGACTTCAGCTCTGCACATGATTTCCAAATCCACACCCTTCAAACTGATGTCTGTCTGAGCTCCAGGACTGTGGTTCCAGTTGCATATCAAACTCAACCAAATCTATTAGTGATATTTACACCCTTAGCGCGGCTCAGCCGATCAGCTTTGGGTGGGATTGCTTCCTCTCCTTCACCCTGCCTGCCTAAGCTTTAGCAAGTTATCATTTCAAATACTACTTTTTCCTTCCTGTGTCCATTCCCTTATCACTTGCTTCTACAGTATGAAACATATATTAATTTTTCTATTTCTTGATAGTACTTTTTTCATACTTAATTAGTTTGTAGGCTTTACTGAAGTAATTTACATGCAAAAGAATTCACCCAAGTGTACCGTTCAATATTTTTGGAAATGTAGAGAGTTGTGCAAGCATCCAGTTTTAAGACATTTCCATCAACTCAGAAAGTTTTCTTGTATTCAACTATAGTTATTTCTTATTGTCACCTTCAGAGTCAGGCAACAGGCAACTACTGATGTGCTTTTTATTTATTTATTTTTCTATAGATTGGACTTTTCTAGAAATTTCATATAAATAGCACCATGCAATATGTAGTCTTTGGTGTCTGGCTTTTTCATTTTGCATAATGATTTTGAGGTTTATTCATGTTGTTGTATCAGTAAATTGTTCTTTTTTAGCACTAATTAGCATTTCATTGTATAGATACCTGCATTTAGTTTATTGACCAGTTGATGGATATTTGGATTATTTCCAGTTTTTGCTTATTATAAATAAGGCTACTTCTTTCATATGTAAGTCTTGTTTAGACATATACCTTCACTTCTTTTTTAGTAGATACTTAGAAGTAGAATTGCTGGATCACTTGTTAAGTATACTCGTATGCTTAACTTTAAGAAACTTCCAAACTATTTTCCTAAGTGGCTATACCTTTTAGAATCTCACCAACATTTAATGTTGTTCATCTCTTAATTTTAGGCATTGTAGATAGTAAGTAGTACCTTATTGTGATTTTAATTTACATTTTCCTAATGATTAATGATATAGAGCCATTCATTTATTTTCTTAGGTGATAATGTATACTAAAATCTTTTGCACATTTTTTAATTGCCTTCTGATTATTGACCTGTAAGTTTTCTTTGCCTACTCTGGATACAAATCCTTTATCAAATACATGATTTGCAAATATTTTTTCAAAGTGTATGGTTTGTCTTTTTATTTTCTCAATGGTATCTTTTGAAGAGCAAAAGTTTTAAATTTTGTTAAAGTGCAATTTATCAACATTTTCTTTTATGGATTGTGATTTTGGTGTCAAATCTAAGAATTTTTTGCTGCACACATGGTCACAAAGATTTTTTCCTATGTTTTCTTTTAGAAGTTTTATAGTTTTAGTTCTACATTGAAGCCTATAGTTAATTTTTTTTTTTTTTTTTGTATGTGGATAGTTCCCTGGCTGGGAATCAAACCTAGGCCGCAGCGCTGACGGAGCCAGCGACAAAGCCTTAAGCCACTACACCACCAGGGAACTCCATATAGTTCATTTTAAGTTAATTTTTGTGTATAGTGTGAAGTGTCTAAATTTATTTATTTGCATATTTATATTTAATTGTATTAGCACTATCTGTTGAACAAAACTCTGTTTTTTGATAGTGGATTGTCTTGGCATCTTTGTAAAAAATAAATTGTTCATTAATGTAAGGGTATATTTCTATAGCTTTTAATCTGTTCCGTTGAGCAATATATCTCTCCTTATACCAATATCACACTTTCTTCATTACTGTATTTTATAAGTAAGTTTTGAAATAAGGTAAGGTGAATTCTTAAATTTTATTTTTATTTTTCTAAATCATATTGGCTATTCTAGGTCTTTTGTATTTTCATATACATTTTAGGATTAACTTGCTAATTTCTTTAGAAAATTAAAAAATTTTTTTCAGTTACAGTTGACATACAATGTTATATTAATTTCAGGTGTACAACATACTGATTTGACATTTATAATCATATAACTTAAGTGATCACCTCAATAAGTCTAGTACTCATCTGACACCATACATATTAACTTGCTAATTTCTATAAAAAACTCATGCTTGAATTTTGATAAGGATAGCATTTGAATTTATAGATCAATTTGGGTAGAACTTCTCTATCTTAAGAATATTGAATTTTCCAACCTATGAACATGCTGTGTTTCTTGATTTATTCAGATCTTTTAAAAACATAGTTTTGAAGTCCTCAGTGTTTGGATCTTTCACTTATTTAAAAAAATATTTTCCTAAGTGTTTTATTCTTTTTATCACTATCACAAGTGGACTTTTTTCTTAATTTTATTTTTAGATTGTACGTTGCTGGCATGTAGAAGTACGGATTTTTTTTTTTTTTTATTGGTCTTGTATCCTGTAACCTTGTTAAAATTACTCATTACATCTAGTAGATTTTTTTTTACATATATCTTCTGTGAATAAGTACAGTTTTATTTCTTTCTTTTCAGTCTGGATGCCTTTTATTTTTTGTTCTAGTCTATTCCTGGGTAAGGCTTCAGTAACATTTTGAATGTAAGTGCTAAGAATGGACATCCTTGTCTCGTTCCTAATCTTAGGGGGAAAGCTTTCAGTCCTTTACCATTAAGTATCACACAGCTATTGGGTTTTTTAGAAGTCCTTTATCAGGTTGAGGACGTTCTGGTTTTTGTCTACTTTGTGGAGAGCTTTTTATTTTTTAAATCATGAATAGGTGTTGTATTTTGTCAAATGTTTTTGCTATATCTGTGGAGATGATCATGCGATTTTTGTCCTTGATTCTATTAATATGGTATATAATATTAATTTACTTTCAGGCATAAAACCAATGTTACTTTCCTGTGGTAATTTTCACTTGGTCATGGTGTGTAATTAAATATGTGTGTGTGTGTGTGTGTGTATTCAGTTTGCTAATATTATTTTAAACTAATTTTTGCATTAATTTTCACAAAGGATATTGATCTATAATTTTCTCTACTTCTGATGTTTTTGTTTTGCTTTGGTATTGGAGTGATAATGCTGGCCTCATAGAATGCGTTGGGAAGTGTGTGCTCCTCACCTATTTTGTAGGTCAAATTGTGCCCCACCCTCAAATTCTTATGTTGAAGTGCTAGCCACCAGTGCCTCAGAATGTGACTTTATTTGGATACAGGGTCTTTACAGACCTAATCAACTTAAATTGAGAGCATCAGGGTGAGCCCTAATATAACAGGACTGGTGCCTTTATAAGAAGGGGAAATTTAGATAGACACAGACATGGAGTGAAGAAGACAATGTGAAGAAAGCATAGGGTGAAAACAGCAATCTACAAGCCAAGGCGAGAGGCCTGAAACAGATCCTTTCTTCGCAGCCCTCAGAATAGACTTCTAGCCTCCAGGGCTGTGAGACAATATATTTCTGTTGTTTAAGACATTAAGATTGGGGTACGTTGTTGTGGCAGCCCTAGCAAATTAGTACACATATTTTCTGAAGGAGTTTATATAGGATTTGTAATATCTTTTCCTTAAATATTTGATAAAATTTATTAGTAAAGTCATCTGGGCCTATGCTTTTTTTTTGTAGAAATGTTTTTAATTACTAATTTAATTTCTTATGTGTTATTGGCCCTTTCAGATTTTTAATTTCTTATTGAGTCAGTTTTGGTAATTTTTGTCTTTGTAGGAATTTATTCATTTCATCTAAATTGTGTAATTTGTTGCTATTAAGTTGTTTATTATATTCCCTTATAATCCTCTCAGTTTGTAGGATCAGTATTATATCCCCTTTCATTTCTGATTTTGGTAAGTTATGCTTTATCTCTTATTTTTGATCAGTCTGGTAAAAGTTTTGTCAATTTTATTTATCTTTTAAAAGAATCAAATTTTGATTTTATTGATCTTTTTCTCCATTGTTTTTATTTTATTGATTTTTACTCTGGTCTTTATTTTTTCCTTCCATGCATTTAAATTGGGTTTGAGGTGCTCTTTTTTCTTTCTTTCTTTTTTTTTTTTTAACTTCTTGAGGTATAAGTTTAGATTATTGATTATAGATCTTTCTTCCTTCTAATTTAAGCATTTAATGATGTAACTTTTCTAAGCATTGCATTAGCTACCCTCATACATTTTAGTGTGTTTGGTTTTGTTTTCACTCAGTTTGAAGTGTTTTCTAATTCACTTTGTGATTTCTTCTTTGACTCATGGGTTATTTAGAAGTATTATATGTTTTTTTAAAATGTTGAGGGTTTTCTAAATTTCTTTCTGTTGTGATTTCCAATTTAGTTCTATCATAGTTGGAGAATATATTTTGTATGATTTTAATCCTTTTAAGTTTATTGAGATTCGTTTTATGACATTATGATCTATCCTGGAAAATGTTCCATGTTCATGTGAAACCATTATATACTATGTTATTATTGGGGGAAGCATTCCAGTATCTAAGTTAATTAGGTTCAGTTGATTGATAGTTACGTTTTCTATATCCTTATTAATTGTATGTCTAGTTTAATTGCTGAGAGAAGGAACTTGATCTCTCCAACTACAATGACTATATTGTTTACTTCCATTCTGTCAATGATTGCGTCATGTGTTCAGTACTGTTATTAGATGCTTCTATGTTTATAATTGTTATAGATTCCTGATATTTTTATCCTTTTATCATTACATGATGTCCCCCTTTATCTTGAGTAATATTTTTTATCTTAAATTCTATTTTTTTTCTGATATTAACATCAATACTCTAGTTATTTATGATAACTGTTTGCATGATATATGGGGGCTGTCTGGAAAAATTCCAGCCATTGTCAATAGAATGAGAATGGTTACATGGCTGGATACTTTCTGGACAGCCCTCCTATATATTTCCCCCCTTTTTTATTTTATTTGTGTCTTTGAATCTAAAGTTGTTTTTTTTCCAAGACAGCAGACAACTTGCTTTTTGATCCAGGCTGAGAGTGACTGCCTTTTGATTGGAGTGTTTAATCCATGCACATGTAATTTAGTTATTGATATGTCTGGATTTAGATATGCCATTTTGCTGCTTGTTTTCTGAATGTCTCATGTCTTTTTTCTTCCTCTGTTTCTCTTTTGCTGCCTTCTTTTGTGTTAATCACATATTTTTAGTATGTCATTTTAATTCCTATGTTGTTTTATTAACCATTTTCAAAAATTAAGTTTCCTAGTTGTGTTCTACGTTACAAAGTATATCTAAATTGATTATAGCCTGCTTCAGTTTAACAATGACAATTCTGGTAAAATATAGCAACTTTGTTCCAATATAGCTATATTTCTTCCTCCCTCTTCTGTGCTATTATTGCCATATCTATATATATCACATATATATATATATATATTTTGTATCTCTATGTATCATAAATCTAACATTACAGCATTATAATTAATTATTGCTTTATGCATCACTTTTAAAAGAAATTCAGAGAGGAAAAGAGAGCAATACCTATTTATGTAGTCTTTTATGTTTACGCACATATTTATCATTTCCAGGGTTAACATAGGTAGAAAGTGACTGCCAGGAAGTCTTGGCAGGTTCAGGACCCATGGTTACATCCCCATAAACACCTGCCTTCTGAGAGAACAAGGCTCTGGATTAACACTTGTGATAACTATGTAATAGACAACTGAATTTTGAAAGAAACCAGGATATTCCTTATTCCCAGGCTGACTTTGTGTAAGCCGGATAGAACTATAACTTGCATTCTTTCCCTTGGATTTTCCTACCTACCTGTATGCACACTGTAGGTCCACTCCGTTTAACCATTAAGCCCCTGGGACCTCAGGTTCTGGTCAACATCAAAATAAGTGTCAGGAACAAAGCTTCAGGTCTCTTAACCATAGAAACATGGTTTTGGTCAATTTAAGATAACATTTTGGCCTCAATTGTGTTTTAGCTCCGGACTCATGGAAGTAGAACGGCCCACAGACCGCATCCCCTGGGAACCAGACCAAACAATGCCATCACTGGCGTCAGGACCTGAACCCCACCATCAATTACTTCCTGCCTTAGCCCCAACCAATCTGTAGAGCCCAGGACCCCAATTCCCTAGTAACCGTGATGGATGATTTTTTTTCCCTGCATAAGGCTAGCTATCAGAGCCTGTCCTCGAAGTTGTCCCTCTCGGACACTGTCACTTGCCCTTGAATATATTTCAATAAACTGTTTCTCTTCTTCCTACTTTTTCTGTGAATTCTTTCATAACCTGCGAGCAGCAACAGGCACCACAGCTCTACAGTGCTCCTCATTTCTTTCTGTGAATTCAAGTTACTATCTGGTATCATTTTTTTTTTTTTTTTTTGCAGCCTGGAAGTCTTCCATTAGTATTTATTATGGAACAATTCTGAATGTTACAAATTTTCTCAGATTTTTTAAAAAAATCTTTGAATGACTTTATTTTGCCTTCATTTTTGAAAGATAATCCTAAATATATTGGTTAACATTCTTTTCCTTTTAGCTCTTTGAATATGTCGTACCGCTGCCTCTGGCCTCCCTTTTTTCTGATGGCAAGTCAGCTGATGTCCAGGTGGTTACTCTCCTGTATGGGACAGTTGTTTTTTTCTTACTGCCCTCAAGATTTTCTCCCTGTCTTTAGCTTCTGGCAATTTGGCTCTGATGTGTAAATCTGTGTTTATTCAACTTAGGTTTGTTGGGCTCCTTGAACCTGCTGATGAGTGCTTTTCAGCACATGCGGGAAGTTTTCCAGAATTATTTGTGTTCTCTTCTCTCCTTTAAGAGCCCCATTACATGTGTGTTGAGGTACTTTGCTATCTCAAGGATCTCAGTGGGTCTGCTCATTTTCACTCAGTCCATTTCTCTGTGTTCCTCAGAAAGGATACTTTCTATTAATCTGTCTTCAAATCCATGGATTTATTTTCTTCTGTCATCTCACATCTATTCTCACGCTCGTTTTTCATTTTGTTTGTTGTAGTTTTCAACTCCATTTTCATCTGATTCTTACTATAGTTTACATTTTTCTATTAAGATTTCCTATTTTCAATGGACAGCATTTTTCTTTAATTCTTTTAACACAGTTCCCTTTAAATCTTTGTGCATACTTATAATAGATATGTCAATAGATAATAACATCCAAACCTGCAGAAAATTTTTATGAGTTTATTAAAGCCAAACAGTATATGTCTGGAAGCAAGATCTCAACACTGAAGAAAATGCTTCCTGGAATGACAGTTTGCAGATCTTATCATGCAGGCCTGGGTAGACTTTTTTAGGGTAAGGGCTACTTTTCCCAGTGTTGCAGTCCACTAGCTATTTATTTTATTATTCAGGCGGTCACCCTAAAATTGCTTAATGGTCTACTGGTGGACTGAGTTTGAAGTCTTGCCTAGCCCTGCTGTAATGCATTTGAATTAAGGAGGGAGCTAATGCAGATTAAATGAAGGTGGGAGAAAGCAAGGAGGGTAGTGGATTACAGGATAGTTAACAAGATTACATGATCCCTTGAGAGTGGTCAAAGGTGTGTTAACCTAGATCATTGTTTCCTATGTGGTGGTACGTGTACCCCTGGAAGTACAGCTGGGCCATTCAGGGGTATGCACAAAATAACCAGTAATGGCAAAAAAACAAGTAAAGTAACACAATGCAAAACGTTAGTTATGAAACAATAAATGTTAAGTTTAAATCACCATTAATGAAGACACTTCAAAATTAGGTCACATTAGCCAATGATGATTGGTGAGTGTGTGGGTATGAACCCTTCCCACAAACCGCTCTGCTACCAATCTTTATGCACAGTTTCAGAACAACCCATTTGCGATGTTTGTAGAACTTTCCCAAACATATAAATACATCTATAGCCAGGCTGTTTGATCAGTTTAGTATTTGAGTAAAAGTGCATTGTCTTTACTCATGATTCTTTTCAAATAGTTTTTATATTTAATGTTTAACATAGTTTCAGTTATTATTGTCAGTGATTTTTAAGTGTGTCAGTTATAAAGTAGTGGTTGAAAACAGGAACGGTTAAGAAACCAAAACTTGCTATGGATTACAACCCAAGCTCATTAACAATGTTTCAATTGGCCTGTGATCTGCATAACAATTATTACAGACTTTTTGGATAACCCAATTAAATATTATTCATAATTAAAATTTAATTATTAATAAATACTTGATAATCATGATCAGTATTTATGTTATGAAAATTGTAAAATTAAATCTGTGGTTTGTACTTTTAGGGTAGCAATTTTTCTTCCCTAACTTATGACCTCATTTCCACTATTTTACATTAAGATAGGCACTGAACTGAAGTGTCAGTATTTAAAAACAGCTGTTTTAAAAATCAGGTGTACAATTTATAGAAATGGGTTTAAAAGGGGTACACAAGTGGGAAAAGGTTGGGAACCACTGATCTAGAAGCACAAGAACAATGGACAGAGCACCTTTAGGGAAAGAGAAACTTTTACTAAAACAGTTACATGCCTGGAGTGTGACTACCCACCCTGAGCTGCCTAGTTATGAATTTATGACATGATCACCTTATGAGGTGACTTTCTGTTACTGGACTTGTTAGTATTATGACAGAACCCCTTTTTCATCCAAGTTGCTTTGGTGTCTTTGTGTGCTACTTCCAACATCTGGGCACAGTCAGAATTAATGCGTGAATAATTAATTTAGGAATTAATTATTTCTGAATGCTTTTCTGATACTTTGTATATGTCATAATTTTTGTTAAAAACTAACATTTTAGGTAATATATTATTGAAACTCTAGATTCGGAGTTTTATCCCTGAAGTCCTCTTTTCTTTCTTTTTATAACTTTCTGTGGTTAAACTGTAGAATCGCTCCTTTGTGGTATGTGGCAACTGATGTCTCTGCTCAGTTTTTTTTACAGATTTTTATTTTTTTAGCCTAACTTTCTAGAGGTCACTTCTATGTTTGCATAGTTTACTAATCAAGTGATGATTCAGGCAGAAGTTCTGGCCAAATAATCTTGAGTTTGTAATGTAAGAGTTCCACCCTGTGATGGTGGGTCTATTTGTGGGTTGGGAGTGCATTCAAAGTTCAACCATTTCGCAAGTCTGCCTTGACTTACACTTTGCATCAGGTTCCCTACACATGTGTGTAGTTTTCCAGTCAGCCAAGTATATATGGAGAGTTCATTCTAGCCCTTCCGTAGCTTTCTCATTCGCTGGTTGCTACTTGCCCCAAGTAGGACTACAATCTCATGCTAGCAGAGCTACAGGTTTTCCCCATTCCCTTTGTACTAGCTTTGCTACTTTGACAACACTACGGGTCAGTTTTTGCCATCTGTGCCCAAGACAAGTGTGCCCTCGGCAACAAGGTTGCTGATTTTCTCACCACCCCTATCCTACTAGTAAACACTACTGTTACTGCCAGCTGAGCTGGGGTGGGGAATCAAAGCTCCTCAGGCAAGAAGCCTCAGAATCCTGCTGTTCTGAGAGGAACTTTGAATAGGTTTTCATGAAGAAACATTTTCAGTTACTTGGTTTTTGGGAGAGGATCTTGCAACATTTTCAAGCCACCATAGCTGGAAGTTTCATCTCTGGTACGTTTATAGTTTTATTTTTTATTTTTTAATCTTGAATTCTCTTGGAATTTTAATTTTGTTTTTAGTTTGAGATAGGGATGTAACTTTATTTTTTTCCCAAATGCATAGACAGATTTCCAAATTTTTGGCTGATTGAACCCACGCCTAGTCTCTGTCGGTCTGCACATAATTTTTGAATAAGACTAATGTTGTTTGAGTATGTGTATGTTTCTGCAGCTGCAAAGAATATGGCATGTAGGTCCTCAAAATAAACTGAATCACCCCGATATGTCAAGATAAGGTATTAGAATCTGTATGTGATAGATGAAATTAATCTGCAGAAAACTTCTCAGAAACGATTAATGTTTAGACTGGATTTGTTGCTGCATCATATCTGAATCTGTCCTACTTATGACTCTATGCACTTGGCTTTTACATCTGTCTGCATGTTTTCCTGTATCTAACCTCGGCCCAACATTTGTTTTTAGCTTGTCTACTGTCCTGACATATGCAGGGTCCTTAGCATGAGTGAACCCAACACCGTCTGAGCTAACTGAGCTGTGGGTGTTTGCTCAAGCAGGAGGAATGAGATGGAACCTAGTCTTGATGCTGAGCTCGCACTGTGCCTTCTCTACTCTTTAACCAGCATGTTAAATGTTTATATACATGTCAGGTGTTTCTAAGGACCCAGAGTCAGTATGTAGAAATATTTTTTTCTCTAGAGGGGTAGGAGGATGGACTTACACTGGCACCTTCTCTTTGTATTTAACCGTCTTTGAGAACCAATGGTTCTGTAATTGCCCTGCTCCATTCCTGTTGTCGTGGGCTCGCCTCCCAGAGCCATCCAGAAAGGCCAGAGGCTGCAAAAGACTGGATGGCTTTTGTGGCCCTTGCCAAATAAGTTCCTGCCTCTACTTTTTATTTATATATTTTTTATTAGACTTACTGGGGTGACATTGGTTAGCCAGAATTACATAGGTCCCAGGTGTACAATTCTACAGTGCATCGTCTATGTGTTGTGTTATATGTTCACTACCCAGAGTGAGGTCTCTTTCCACCACCTTGTATTTAGCTCCTCCTCCCTCCTCTCCCACCTCCTCCCTCTGCTCCCACCCCCTCCCTTCTCTCCCACCCCCTACCCACTTGTCCCCAAATAATTATTAAACTATTGATTGTGTCCATAGGTTTTTGTTTGTTAACTTTTTAAAATGAGGTTGGTTTTGGTTGCCCATGTGGATGAAAATGAGAGGTTGCTGCCACTGTGTAGAAAGATGAGATATGGCTCCCTTGGCCTAACACATTGTTTCATTCCCAAAACACCAGGACCAAAAATTGTCATAATCAAGCCACAATGCAAGAGATGGCCTAACTACTGAAGTCTTCCCGGAAGTAATACATATTATGATGAGATTTGTAAATATGTTATTACATGATGACACAGAAAAGATTTCTCAAAATCTCACCAGATTGTTAACTTAGACACCATAGCATAAGTTTTTGTCCTAACTATTAAGGAAAAATTGAATATGAGTATATTTAGTCTAAACTTGAGTACTGATTATATCACCAGTTCTGATTTTAGACTAAGTCTGTCAAATACTTCTAACTTATATAAGGAAAGTCAACTTTTGGCAATGGTCCTTGCTAGAGGATATTGAGCAGATCACTGTAGAATGGGGTAAAACCCTCACCTCCTTCTGTAACAATTCTTTGTTCACATTCTTTAGGATATCCTTAAGCACCATGATTCAACATGAGGATGTGTCCTGAATGGAAAATAGGCTTTATCTCTTAGGCAGGTAGGTCAGTCCCCATAGTAGCTGGAAACAATGGGCATAAAGCATATCATATATAACATATGCTCAATAAGTAATAGTTATCAATGTCATTATTATATGATTATTTTTTTTGTATTAATTTCTTTTTTTTTTTTTAATTCATTTTTATTGTTAGATTTATTGGGGTGACATCTGTTAGCAAGGATTACATAGGTTTCAGGCATATAATTCTACAGTGCATTGTCAACTTGATGTATAATAAGTTCATGACCTAATGTGACTTCTCTTTCCATCACCTTATATTTAGCTTCCCCCCCTCCTCCCCCACCCCCTCCCCTTTCTCCCCTCCCTAACCCACTCGTCCCCAAATAAACATTAAACTATCGATTGTGTCCATGGGTTATTTGTTTGTTCATTTCTTTTTTTTCTTTGCTTTCAGTTTTATATTCCGCATATGAGTGAAATCATGCAGTTCTTTGTTTTTTCTGTCTGGCTTATTTCACTTAGCATGATGATCTCCAG